>CM033650.1:68917270-69218281 GCA_019512145.1 Engystomops pustulosus | reverse complement strand
AGGATATTCTTCACTGACATTAACCCCTTAACGCCGAAGCCACTTTTCCCCTTCCTGACACGGGCCATTTTTCCAAATCTGCCCTGTGCCCCTATAAGTGGACATAACTATGAAACGCTTTAAAATATCCAAGTGATTTAAAATTGTTTTCTCGTGACCCCTTGTACTTCATGTTAGTTGGTGGAATGTTTGGCATTTATTTAAGAGAAAATCAGATACTTGGTGAAAATTTGGAAAAAATTCTCGATTTTCGGACTTCAAAATGTTCTACTTTGACCACACATCGACATAACCGCAAAACAAACTTAGTAACCAACACTCACCGAATGTTTACTTTATGTCTCCGTGGTTTTTTATACATACTCTGATTTTATAAGATGTTCTGGGGCTTTGAACGTTAGGTGCGATTTTTTACATTTTCATAAAAACCGCAAAATCCTGAGGGACCTGCTCTGGTTTCAAATCACTAAATAAAGGAAAACCCCATAAATTACCCCATTATAGAAACTACACCCCTCAGTGTATGTGAAACAACTTTTATGAAGTTTGTTAACCCTTTAATTGTTTTACGGGGGTTGAAACAAAATCGGATACAATTATGAAAGTACATATTTTTGGCTAAATTAATGTGTCTTTCAAAAATGAGACAAATTCTCAGTGAATAAAATACCAAAACGCTCCACAAAATTTGATACCCAAACCCCCCCGCGTATAGCAATCCCCCATATGTGGTGGTGACTGCTGTACGGGCACACGCCAGGGCATGGAGGGGAAGCTGCGCCATTCACAGCAGATTATGCATTGTCCCTTTTTATTGGCTATACAATCTTTATTTTCATTTATTTTTATTTTTTAGTTTTTAGGCAATTTGGACATATAAGGGCTTATTTATTGCGACATGCGATGCACTTTACAAATAAAAAATTATTCTGACTGGGATTTGAACCTAGAACCTGCAGTGTCCATGAACAATAATGACACAGCGTCTCAACCAACTGAGCTATAACTTCCGTGCTACATTTTAGTGGGTCATTGGCTTATTGATGGGATTTTATTAACTCTTGAATGTATGGGTGAAAGGAAAATTGTCAATTTTGGTTCCTTTTTTTTTTTTTTTTTTTTTTTTTCCGGAGGGGGTCGTACACCGAACACTAACAATACTATATTATCTATAACAGGCCCGGGCCTAGGCACCGAGTAGGCCTGAAGCCTGCCGCACGGCGAGGGGGGTCCGAGGAGTTGCTGTAAAGGCTGGGGAAGGGCCGGCCCCGCATGAGCAAGGAGCAGGAGGAGGATCGCTGGAGAGGAGGGCGCCTGGGCTTGTGAAAGGCCCAAACCGGAGTGTGGCCGGATGTGAGGGCCGCAGGCTCCGGCTGGCGCGGGAGTTAAGGTGAGCAGGGGGGGGAGCGGGATGGCGGGCGCCGCGGAGGTGGACGGGTCGCATACCGGTCGGGTGCTCGGGAGGCCACGCTGCAGGCCTGCATGCTACTTAGGCCGCGGCCTGGCCTGGAGGTGATGTGACCGGAGCTGGGCGCGCTGGCAGAGCGGGGGCGGGGGGTGCAGCGCTGGGGAGCGGGGAGCAGCGCTGGAGTGCAGGGGTGCAGGGCAGGGGAGCAGGCAGCAGCGTTGGGGTGCAGCGCTGGGGAGCGGGGAGCAGCGCTGGTGTGCAGGAGTGCAGGGCAGGGGAGCAGGCAGCAGCAGCACTGGGATGAAAGGGTGCAGGGCAGGGGAGCAGGCAGCAGCGTTGGGGTGCAGGGCAGGGGAGTGGGCAACAGAGCTGGGATGAAGGGGTGCAGGGCAGGGAAGCAGGCAGCAGCACTGGGTTGCAGGGCAGGGGATGCAAACTGCTTACCCCTTGTGGTCTTCACACAGTGATCCCACGAAGATCCTTCAGTGCAGTCGGCGTCCCACATGGTCCATGCGACGCCATCTTCTTCTGGCCCGGGCCGCGCTTCCTGGCTGGTGCTGGAGATCCTGGGCTCAGGCGGACAGGAGGCCTCATCTTCCTCAGGGGACGTCCTCCATCTTCTGCCAGCTGCTCCCGTGGAGGAGGTGAGGAGCACTGGGTGGGTGGTGGTGACAGGGTGGCGGGCCGCCGGGCGGGGGTGGTGGCTGTACCCTCCAGGGTGGAAGCCACTGCAGGAGGATTCGGTCCTAGGAGATGGGTGTCCTCTTCAGGGACGTCCACTTCTTGAACCGACCCCGCAGCAGGGCGCTGCAGGAGGGTATCCAGCCAGGCTGAACCATCCAGGGCCACTTGCTAGAGTACTAGATCTTCTAGGGAAGCCATGCTGGGTATTTGCAGAGGGGTCTCTGACTTCTCGCCTCTTCGGTCCAGGGGGCAGAAGGAAAGAGGCCCCCCCGTATTAGAACATTTTTGTGAAGAGATTATATGAAAAATTTACATTTTTATCGAGTTTTTCGGGTTTGTTTTTACGGCGTTCAGCAAGCGGGTCCAATAATGTTACTAAGTTATTGCCTGTTCAAGATATTCTACCCCTTACACAGTGTAATACAGATGTATTACACTGTGTAATGCTCAGTGTTACAGCCGGGTCCTGCCAGAAGGCACGGACCCGGCTCCCGGAAGGAGGATCGCGCAGCCCCGGGCACTGGCAGTCCCTGGGCTGCGATCCCTAAATGTGTTACCCTGTCCTGCGTTAGCTAACTTCCCTAAGCCCACAGGTGTATCCTGACTGGCTTCTAATTGTGTGAGTAGTGATCTAATGGACGTGATGACCTCTGTCCTTCTGTGATGAGATAATGGATGTGATGACCTCTGTGTTCTTGTGTAATGAGGTAATGGACGTGATGACCTCTGTGTTCTTGTGTGATGAGGTAATGGCCGACCACGAGGGGAGGCCACTGAACTCACCGGATGAAGTCTTCGCTGGTGGAGCTGACTTGTCCTGATGAGAAGACTGTGCTTTGTCCTGTGGTTGGTGATAAGCTGAAGTGATGCGTTGAGGTGGTTGCTTGATGATGTCAGAGCTGCGAGGTGGAGCTTGAGAGCCTTGGCTGCCATGACGGGATGACCTCTGGGACTGCGGTGGCTGTAGATGAGCTGAGGATCTGTTTTCGGATTCCTGGTGAGTTGCTGGATGCTGATGTCCGCCTGGAGCGCTTGGTCAGGCGGTGAGGGAAGTCTGCGGCGTTGTCGGTAGTCTCGGTGACGGGTGCGGGTGTGTGAGTGCGCCACCTCGCGGCCACTGGAACCCGGTGACGATGGGCTGCTGTAGTGTCCGCGACGTCCTCCGTGATGATGATGGCGGCTGCGGCCTGGTGAGAGGAGCTCAGAGCCAGTATCGGCAGCCCGCCTGCGGTATGGCCTCTGGGAGACCATTCTGCTATGCCGTTGCTGCTTGTAGGACGGGGATCTGTGGCTCCGGTCTCTGTGGTGCACCGTGGGCATAGAGGTCTCTACCGCATCAAGGGTATGCAGAGAGGACTCGGGGGAATAGGAGGGGAGAAGGGAAGTGGAGCTGCCCAGGGATCCAGAGCTGTGGTGTCGGCTGAGCAGGGGGGAGGGGCCTGGGGAGGGGGTTGGGGCTGGCTGGGGAGTAGGCCCGAGGCCTGGGATGGGGCCTGGGGCTTCCTGGGGTGTAGGCCCGAGGCCTTCGGCCGACTGCAGGGAAGGAGCAAGGCCTGGTGGCGGACCCGGGGTTAGATGGGGTATAGGCCCGAGGCCTGGTGGCGTGCCCGGGGTTTGAGGGAGTATAGGCCCGAGGCCTACCAGAAGGCCCGGGCCTAGGCACCGAGTAGGCCTGAAGCCTGCCGCACGGCGTTGGCGCTCATTTTTTTTTTTTTTTTTGGATCACGTATTAGAACATTTTTGTGAAGAGATTATATGAAAAATTTACATTTTTATCGAGTTTTTGGGTTTGTTTTTACGGCGTTCAGCAAGCGGGTCCAATAATGTTACTAAGTTATTGCCTGTTCAAGATATTCTACACCTTACACAGTGTAATACAGATGTATTCACTGTGTAATGCTCAGTGTGTTACAGCCGGGTCCTGCCAGAAAGCACGGACCCAGCTCCCGGAAGGAGAATCGCGCAGCCCCTGGGCTGCGATCCCTAAATGTGTTACCCTGTCCTGCGTTAGCTAAATTCCCTAAGCCCACAGGTGTATCCTGACTGCCTTCTAATTGTGTGAATAGTGATCTAATGGACGTCATGACCTCTGTGTTCTTGTGTGAGGAGGTAATGGACGTGATGAACTCTGTGTTCTTGTGTGATGAGGTAATGGACGTGATGACCTCCGTGTTCTTGTGTGAGGAGGTAATGGCCGACCACGAGGGGAGGCCACTGAACTCACCGGATGAAGTCTTCGCTGGTGGAGCTGACGTGTCCTGATGAGAAGACTGTGCTTTGTCTTGATCAGATGGTTGGTGATGTTCGGAAGCTGAAGTGATGCGTTGAGGTGGTTGCTTGATGATGTCAGAGCTGCGAGGTGGAGCTTGAGAGCCTTGGCTGCCATGACGGGATGACCTCTGGGACTGCGGTGGCTGTAGATGAGCTGAGGATCTGTTTTCGGATTCCTGGTGAGTTGCTGGATGCTCTGATGTCCGCCTGGAGCGCTTGGTCAGGCGGTGAGGGGAGTCTCTGCGGCGTTGTCGGGAGTCTCGGTGACGGGTGCGGGTGTGTGAGTGCGCCGCCTCGCGGCCACTGGAACCCGGTGACGATGGGCTGCTGTAGTGTCTGCGACGTCCTCCGTGATGAAGATGGCGGCTGCGGTCTGGTGAGAGGAGCTCAGAGCCAGTATCGGCAGCCCGCCTGCGGTATGGCCTCTGGGAGACCATTCTGCTGTGCCGTTGCTGCTTGTAGGACGGGGATCTGTGGTGCACCGTGGGCATAGAGGTCTCTACCGCATCAAGGGTATGCAGAGAGGACTCGGAATAGGAGGGGAGAAGGGAAGTGGAGCTGCCCAGGGATCCAGAGCTGTGGTGTCGGCTGAGCAGGGGGAAGGGGCCTGGGGAGGGGGCTGGGGCTGGCTGAGGAGTAGGCCCGAGGCCTGGGATGGGGCTGGCTGGGGAGTAGGCTCGAGGCCTGGGACAGGGCCTGGGGCTTCCTGGGGTGTAGGCCCGAGGCCTTCGGCCGACTGCAGGGAAGGAGCAAGGCCTGGTGGCGGACCCGGGGTTAGATGGGGTATAGGCCCGAGGCCTGGTGGCGTGCCCGGGGTTTGAGGGAGTATAGGCCCGAGGCCTACCAGAAGGCCCGGGCCTAGGCACCGAGTAGGCCTGAAGCCTACCGCACGGCGAGGGGGGTCCGAGGAGTTGCTGTAAAGGCTGGGGGAGGGCCGGCCCCGCATGAGAAAGGAGCAGGAGGAGGATCGCTGGAGAGGAGGGCGCCTGGGCTTGTGAAAGGCCCGAACCGGAGTGTGGCCGGATGTGAGGGCCGCAGGCTCCGGCTGGCGCGGGAGTTAAGGTGAGCAGTGGGGGAGGGGGGAGCGGGATGGCGGGCGCCGCGGAGGTGGACGGGTCGCATGCCGGTCGGGTGCTCGGGAGGCCACGCTGCAGGCCTGCATGCTACTTAGGCCGCGGCCTGGCCTGGAGGTGATGTGACCGGAGCTGGGCGTGCTGGCAGAGCGGGGGCGGGGGGGGCAGCGCTGGGGAGCGGGGAACAGCGCTGGAGTGCAGGGGTGCAGGGCAGGGGAGCAGGCAGCAGCGTTGGGGTGCAGGGCATGGGAGCATGCAGCAGCGCTGGGATGAAGGGGTGCAGGGCAGGGGAGCAGGCAGCAGCAGCGCTGGGATGAAAGGGTGCAGGGCAGGGGAGCAGGCAGCAGCGTTGGGGTGCAGGGCAGGGGAGTGGGCAGCAGCGCTGGGATGAAGGGGTGCAGGGCAGGGGAGCAGGCAGCAGCACTGGGGTGCAGGGCAGGGGATGCAAACCGCTTACCCCTTGTGGTCTTCACACAGTGATCCCACGAAGATCCTTCAGTGCAGTCGGCGTCCCACATGGTCCGGGCGACGCCATCTTCTTCTGGCCCGGGCCGCGCTTCCTGGCTGGTGCTGGAGATCCTGGGCTCAGGCGGACAGGAGGCCTGATCTTCCTCACGGGACGTCCTCTATCTTCTGCCAGCTGCTCCCGTGGAGGAGGTAAGGAGCACTGGGTGGGTGGTGGTGACAGGGTGGCGGGCCGCCGGGCGGGGGTGGTGGCTGTACCCTCCAGGGTGGAAGCCACTGCAGGAGGATTCGGTCCTAGGAGATGGGTGTCCTCTTCAGGGACGTCCACTTCTTGAACCGACCCCGCAGCAGAGCGCTGCAGGAGGGTATCCAGCCAGGCTGAACCCTCCAGGGCCACTTGCTAGAGTACTAGATCTTCTAGGGAAGCCATGCTGGGTATTTGCAGAGGGGTCTCTGACTTCTCGCCTCTTCGGTCCAGGGGGCAGAAGGAAAGAGGCCCCCCCACGTGCTCTCGGACTTTATAAAACCACCGGGCGGGTCCTTACCCGCCCCCAAACACCACCTCCTGTGACCTCACACGGGAGGAGTAAAGGGGCAAGCCCCACCAGCCTACCAGAAGGCTTGAAACCACCCCCTACAGTCCTCACCCCTTCGCTAGTTGCTTGTGGTGCGTGTTATATTCTATATAATTGAAGGGGAGCTAAAATAAACAGGGGAACAAAAGTAAAGATCCCCATTTTGGTAGTAGTAATTAGCAGGGAGCAGCAGTCTCTTAGTTATCTGAGGTCATCCCCCTCATTGTCCTGCACTTGTAGGTACATTGTGCGTCTTATCTCAGTAATGCACCAGTGCAGTCTTACAAGGACCTGTCCCGGCTCATCCTTCATGTCTCTCGTTCCCCCTGAGCTGACTTCATCCAACATCCTGTCTCGGTGACATTGTTTCCTTACTCTGCGTCACTGCCTTCAATTCTGCGCCATTGGTCAGATGCCCCCTCCCGCTCTGCTGATTATTATGTGACAGCAGACATTTTCTACTGCTAGAAACCATAACTTTAATACTACTGTACATTCAGGGCTGAGGGAGGGGAGGAGCTGAGAGTTGTAGTTCACACCACAACTGCAGTGACAGAGTTTTGTGGTTACTTTCCACTCAGCGCCACTAGATGGCGCTGTTGTATGGAGGACAAATCCCCTTACCCTCAGAGCTCATCATGCGGGTTTCCTATGTGGGTAACTTATCTTGTATATTTAGGTCTACATCATGGTGATATTGTGAGGTTATACCTGCCATAACACGCCAAATATTTATAAAAAAATACATTCAGGTCACTTGTGGCATGACTTTGTTCAATGCTCATACAAGCAATTGAATACATTTTATTGAAATAGCGCCAATCATAGGCCCCGTGCAGTACAGATCAATAGGGCACATTACAACCCAATAGACCTTAATACGGGGGTTTGGTCAGATGCAAACAAAGCATGAAAGCCCTGTTCTCAGGCTTACCAGATATGGGAGAATTATAGGGCAACATATAAACCCAAATAAGCCATTCTATTACTGGTATATGTCCAGATGAAATCATGGAATAAATGCCCGTCTCAAGAGCTACAATCTATGAAGAGAATATAATAAGTATAAACATTTTATTGCATTACGTCTCCTTGTATACTCTTCAGTTTTTGCTAAAGAATAGTACACCACCAAGGCTGACAATTTTGGGGATGTCACGTGCTCACAATAATGGTGCCACGATAACGGTACCTGTGCCAAGCTTCTTCTTGCGATACCAGCAGGAAGCGCACACATAAGAGTCGTGCTCCATGTTTCAGTCATGCCCCTGGGTCGACAGATCCTCAGTGGGCCCCTTTGTCAGTGGACTCATGTGGCGGCATTAAAATTCAAAACTCAAACTCCTCCTGTTCCTCTTCCTAAATATCCCATTTTTAATCATAGGAACAGCCTTCACACTGATTATTTTATATAAAGCCCCCTCACACCCTATGGATTTCTTATGTAAAAGCCTATTTGGGCCCCCCAAAGTAGCTGTGGGCCCTGCAACTTGCCCGTGGTATGCCCAGTCTTGGCGCCGGCCCTGTGCCACATAAACACTGCCAGCGTAGTGTCCCCATAATACTGCCAATCCCATTTGGCCCCATGTAGCTGAGGTATGTATGAGGCCACGACGGAAAGTTGCCATGTTGACCCTGGGACTGCAGGCCTTTACACTTTTTTCCTGCAGAAAATAATGGCCTTTTTTGAGGGATTTTTTTTCCGAAGATAATAACACCTTGAATGAAGATAGCATTCTATGGGACAGACTCCGCTGGCGATTGTTGCTTATGGTGTTTTTTAACACTTTCTTCCAGTAAATGACTTAATGGTATATTCCATACAGCAGCTTTGTCCACAAAATGTTGGCATTTTATAGAGAAGCTGTTTTTCAATGTCCATTCTGGGAAAGTTCAGTAATTTCTGAACAAACCCAGCATGTGCGAATAAAACCTGATGCCGCGGCGCTCGTGGCGTTTTGAACCCGTTTTTTTTTGGGCCGTTTTTAGCAATTTGTTAAAAAAAGCATTGGTTTTTTGACCCGTTTTAATTAAGATAATTAGGTAAAAAACCGTGAAACGTCCAAAAACGGGTTCAAAAACGTCACATATGCCACATCTTGCATGTCTTACTTTCTTTCTTCAACACATATATATTGTTCTTTCGCATGCTATTTTGTGCGGCACCAGCGTTCCGCCTTATCTCCCTACCATAAGCAGATTGTGCCGAACATCTGTACATCTATTCTTCACTGTGTTTTTCACTGTGGTTTTTCACTTAAATGACCTGTGGTCCTGTTTTTATTCTATTCTTCACTTTCTTCACACTGATAACTTGTCGGGAAAGATTTTCGCGCGACCGTGGAAGAAAAGATTGTAGATGTTTGCATACATCTGCTAACCTTTCAGAAACATTCTTTTTCAATTAAAGTAAACATTTTATTTCCCTACCTGGTCCCTTTGAAAAAGGCCCATTGACTAAAAAGCGCTGAACAAACGCAAAGCAAAACCGAAAACGCAAAAAAACGCGAATAACCACCGCGTGAAAAACGCAAAAACGCTAATGACTCCAAGGAAACATGAACAAAAACGACAGCCAAAAACGTCACTTTTTTCACGCATTGCACCCTGACGTGAATGCAACGCTAGTGTGGAAGGGGCCATTACTTACCTTAACCAAGTAAGATAAAAAATGATCAGGGCGCGTTCACACACGTGCACAGGAAGGGCGCGTAGTTGGACAATCGCATTAGCGTTCCAGGAACGCCTGCTATATCGGGTTTTTAATCGTCATGGTTTCCCTGAAACGATATGGCGATTGGGCCAACCCCGCCCACTAGCGCTAGCCGTCGCGTTATGGACCATACCTAGTCATGTCCAATGGCCCAAGAGGGTTGAACAGCAAATTCTGCATGCCAATTGTATTTAGCCTAATTTTATTGCTTAGATTGCAGGGGGTAAAATTCAAGGACTAATTGACTTATTATATATAACAAGAAATAATTTAAGTTTCTTCATATGGACCTCTATTATCAGGTTTTGTGGATTCTTTTCTGCCAGTCCCCCCTCTAGAGAGCTTTCGGGAGGCCTGGATAGGTCCAGGCTGTAAAATTAGCTTACATTCTTCAAAGGTTGCGAGACATTTAATATGTGAGCAGCAGAAGTTCTGGGTTGGTTTCAGACAGAATATTATTACACAATTGTATAATTTTTCTCTGAATCGAAGCAAACAATCAGCCGAGTAGCAACAAAAACTGATGACATCCAGTGGCACACATATTTATGGTCAGAGTTCTCTCGGCCGCTGGTACCACATATGTCTAAGCGCGCAGGGGGGGTCCCGGCCTGAAGCACATGCGATTCCCAGAGAAACACATCGATTGTAAGCCGATCGCATGCTTTCTCTGGAAACGCATGTGCGTTCAGGCCGAGGACCGCCCCCTGTGCGTAGCGTTTGCGTTATAACGGACGCCCTACGGTATGTGTACCGCGGCCTCCAGGTAAATCATTCATGGACAAGGGACCGAAGTCTGACCAGTGGCTCACTGAGGCCCTAAAGAGGCTATTTACTAAGGGTAGCGCACTTTTGTTCGTTTTTTTCCGACATTTCGGAATTTGCACATTGTTGACATGGTATTTAATTGGCGATTGTGTAGCACGGATCTGATTGTGGCACGGCTGCGCTGGCTTCATGTGGACAGATGGGGGGCGGGCTGACTGATTCGGTGACTGCTTCTCAAGCTCAAGCACTTACATAACGGGAAGAAGAAGGTGAACTCTGTCGGACCTGAGCGGGGGAGGCACATGCAGCGATCGGCGCCACAATCTTTATTATTCTTATCGTTGGACATGCATGCACTTTCCTAAACCTCCGCAGGACCGGGTAATAAATGTGCCCATTGTGTTTGCATTGTGTTTAGAAATGGAATGCAAATGTAATGGCAAGGATCGGAAAAAATATGATGCACATACCGATCACATGGGGCACATTTACTAAGGCTCTTGCGCCAGTTTTCTGTCGACTTTGCATGTTCTTTTTTTAGTGCAAACTGCTTGTACATGTTTTAAGAAGTGCCACGCCACATATGTGTCGCACGTAACTTTGCGCAGCTGCTCTAGGCATCATGCAACACAAATTAGGGGCTGTTCGGTGCTCCGTAGATGTGCCCAGATTAACATAGTTAAATGTGCCCCAAAAAAAGGGGCACTCTGTCAGGGCAGTGCCGGGGGCACCAGATTCATGAAGAAGTGCCTCATAAGTCTTGAAATTGGGCGCCCCAGTACTTTACACAAGCAAACTTCACTCAGTGCAGTTTGCACTGTTGTTAGTAAATGTGTCCCAATGTGTAAATGCAACCTGAGAGCTGATCCGACGTTCTCCTTCTCCTCATTAGGGCGCTGTCACATGTTCTTGGTCCATTTTTAAATTCCACTGAAAGCGCTTGCATTTTTGCATTTTTTACCATGCGTCTGGCTGGTTAAGGGGCTGTCCAAGTTTTTGAAAAAACCTATAGGTGGCCGGGAGGGGGCTGCTTAAACAATAAAGATGTACTTACCTTCTGGTGCCCTCCGTTATCCTCGCTGCTGTCCGCTCCGGTCCGGGCGCGACGTAAACAAACATGGCCGCCGGAGCAGCGCTGCATTCAGCTTCCGGCTGAGCCTGACAACTTCTGGCCCGCATTCACAAGCTGGTGTATAGGACGGATAGCGTACCCGCCACAGCCGGCCGGAAGCCGATTCAGGCCTTGTTGTTTACATGGCGCCCGGACGGAGTGACAGCGCGCTGGATCCGGAGGGCACGGAAAGTAGGTACATTCTTTATTGTTTTAGAGCCCCCCCCCCCGGCCACATATAGTTTTTTCGTAACTCTAGGACAACCCTTTTAAAGCAGCTGGGAAATGTTAATATCAGCTGCTTACCTTCCAGAAATTAAGTAAACAGATTCAGAGCCAACCAACACATGGTTGCATGTAAAATGCATGCGTTTTCATGCGTTAAAAAAAAACAACAACCAAGAATGGATCAAATTCTTGTCCATTCTGGTGCATTTTTTTTGCATGTTTACCATGCCACAAAAATACCACATGTGAACTTGGCCTAAATCTCCCCAATCGTATCATAATTTGACTATGATGTGCAAAGTCCTCTCCAGAGGTCTGACTGTATTAGGTTGTGCGGCATAAGTCACAAAAAAATCCTGTACTTTAATTTTCTGCAAATCTAAGTTGCGTCAATCTTTGGGGTAGCAATGTGCCCCATTCATAGCATCGTTCCTTGGTTGCACGTTACACCCAAAAGCTCCATGTTGCCAATACCACGTTTGAAGTCTTTATTTGCGATGTATCAATGGGGGTCCCGTGCAGGGTCATATAGTGAATACAAGGGGAACAGGATGTGTGACCAGGACCCCTCTATTCCTGTAGCATGGGCGGCTATGATCACTTATCACAGCAGACCATAAACTGCTAGAAAATGTCACAGAATGTCAGACGTGTAACATTGTGCTCAGGAAACATTGTATCACATAAGGCCTGAGAGAAAAGAATAAGATCCAGAAGTGTTTGTGGAGAGGAACAGGGAGGGGAGAGGGACTGGAGGGAGTGACAGAGCGGGGAGGAGGCAGCAGAGGGGAGAGTAGAGAGACTGCTGGGTGTGTCACACTGAGAGAGGCAGCCAGAGAGACAGGCTCCCCGTGCTAGGTATGTACAATGGGGGACTGATCCCTACTACTGAGGGGACACAGTGTACATGTGCTATGTATGATGGGGGGCGGAGGACGGTATACAGGGAGGGACACTACAGGCAGGACCCAGGACGTGTGCTGAACAGTTAGAGAAGTTCCATTCACTCCAATGTCTGTGATTTAGCACTGATGTAATATGGGAATGGGATGTGGACTTGGGGAGAGGTTGCGGTTTCTAGGGCTTGTCCCTTATACAGAGTCTGCATATGGGGAGACAAGGAAAGAGTCAGACAATGAATGAGACAGTCTGGGTGTGGAGGTCAGACACATTCTGCTCCCAGCCTGTCTCCCTGGGAAGCAGCCAGACCCGTCTCCCCCCTGACTCCAGTACAAGCCATGCTCCCTCTCTTTAACCCTATGGATGGTAGATGCCAGACTTCATCCGATCCCTGGCATCTACGCCTCTGTTTGTTCTCACTGGAGGGTGGCTTGTTTTTGGAGTATATTTTTAGCCAGGAGGGGATATTGACTTTTTTACTTAGTGATCACGTGTAATGCTTGTGGGATAAACTCCTTTCCAATAATAATCCAATTTTGTCTGATTTCTCTCTGGGTCTGATCTATATCCCTTCTGACATTATAATTTCTAAATATTGTCCTTATATAAATCATACTTATTATATCATTAGAGATGACCAGGGTCTGTGTTTATTTACATCCGCTTATCTATACGGCCATAGAGCGTATATTATAAGAAGATCTGTAGAATCTGAAGTATTTTAGCTTTGTACAGCTACACTTGATGAAAGAGTTAATATAATCTTTTCTGCTGTGGTAGCATCTATCTGTGTGACACATCTCTCTGCCACCAGCTGTCTACATTGGCATCCTCCGATGCCAGCTATCTCTTCGTTTCTTCATTCTGCTTAAAAAATCTCCTCTTGGTTTCACTTGCCATCTTTTTTTGTCTTCAGTGCCATGACAACTCTTTCTACTCTCCAATTCACACCCACCGTCCTCCGCTAATCCCACCTCTACGCACACCCTCCGATCTCAGCGTTATTGTCACCTCCTCTAAATCTCAGCTGTCTCCCCTAGGCAGGACCTGCTGTGATCACCAGTGGTAGGCCATGGGGGATGTAATATCAAGTCACCTGGATGAGAGCAGACGCCAGTACATCACAGGTAAGCTTGGGATATGACTTCTTGTAGAACATCTTTGTTTTAAGCTGATGAAGTGAATGTCTCACCAGATTCTTGCACAACTCTTTCCTTGTTTGCGTGGGTTCCTTGTGTGAAGCGGAGCTGTCTTGTAGAACATCTTTCTTTAGGGAATGAGTGGGTGCTGGCTGCCTTCATACATTCTCTAGCAGGTGTCTGTATGTATGAGGACGGCGCTTCGTGATTTTGCAGTATAGCTATTATATATAAAAGCTTTTCAGCGTTGTATATAGGATTGCTTTGTGCAAATGGCTCATATGTTAAATCGTGCAGGAAACATTACGGGTTGTCAACACTTCCCTCCATTACCAAAGTAAACAAGTAGATGTGCCAGTCACAGAATGTGCCAAAGCAACGTGCCAAGCTCAGAAATGTCTTTTTGGATATGTCCATACAGGACGCACACTCTATAGATGGTCTCTATCTGCTGGAAATTGCTGTGGATTTTATAGAAAATTATACCAAAGAGGAAACTTTTCCAAGCAGGTTAAATTTCTGCAGCGTGATTGAGCATGGATGAGATTTAGATGCTGCTTTCTGTATAATTTTCTGCGTATAGTATTTTCCTGAATGACCCCATCCTAGGCCAGAGACGCACAATCGTGGTCTGTCCGCTGGAAGGACTTTACAGACCGAACAAATTGCTAAGGAATGGCATCATATTGATCTATAGTGATTACACTTTGGAGCTGCTGTTCTGCAGGGAAGCAGGGACTCCTTGCATCTTATATCACAAAGATGCTCAGAGTCACTTTCCCAGCATTGTGGATGGTCTGTGAAATTGCACTGCAGTGAGTGGGAGCCCTAAGGAGTATATTGGAGCATTGATGGTCACTTTAAGGGATGGTCGCAATACATTTCCAGGTCTTTTCTTTGACCATGAGTAATAATTATTGAGAATCCCTAAGAATGACGGGCATCAGCTTGGGCACACCGCCATATATGAGCATTATGCACAGGTGTAATGCAGCAGCCATGCTGAAACTATGACATGTAGAGCTATGACAAGCCCTGCTATTTGTTGTATGTGTGTGTTAGAAGGTCAGTGCAGGTCGTTCTGGTTTCCAGTCTCCATTTTTATCCCCTAGCAATAAGTGGAATAATAGCTAGGTTTTGCTTGTGGGGTAATGAGGCTTGACATGGGAGAACAAGGCTGGTCCTGTGAACTGAGGAGCCACAAAGTTCTTGGAGACTTTGAAACAAATCTTTGGATGGGAAGATAATGTGTGGTAATTACTTGATGCCGTTTCCCATATGTGAACCTATTACAAGCAGAGAGGTTTTGATGGTTATGTGTCATCCACCTACAGGGGATAATTCATGACGAATTTCATCCGTGCTGGGCGTGAAAGGAAAGCAGCGCTGTGGATCGATTGCAAAACTTGTTCTCAATTGGCAGCACTCACTTTATGTTAAATTACTAATAGGTAACTTATATTAATATCAGAGGAGGAGATGAATTGATGGAAGGGGATAAACTATGTATATGACAAATGTTTATGCAAACCTCTTCAATTAAAACAACTCGGTTATATGTGGGGGAAGTTGTAGACTGATGGGGGTCGTCCATCCACTGGACTCACATCTATCATGAGAACAAGGGTCCCCTGTTCCCCTCTCAGTGATGATGATGTGGATGTTGGGGAATGGCACATAATAAAAACTATATTGGAGAGATTTGTAGCTGGACTCCTTGTTTTGGCTTACAAATACTGATGGAAAATACTGCTGTCTGGATGGAGCCATACATGGTATTGAAGTTTTCACCTGTTGTGATCGATATATGGGTATGACCAGTATATGGCAACTGTGTTCATTGCATTGTTGACCAATGGCCATTATGTTAAAGGGGTTTATCAATCTTACCCCTCTCTGGGTTCCTGCGTTGTTCTGGTACTTCCCGTTTCGAGTCTTGTGCCCTAATGGAAGCTCCATGGGGGTCATGGGACCCACTTCATCCAGTGAGTGGCCTCCTTAGATACAGGATGTCACTTCCATTTTCCTGGGGCACATTTACTAAGAACAGTGCAAACTATGTAGTGTGCAGAGGGTGCCAGATTAATGATTTCTGGTGCATGTTCTTCATGAATCGGTACTACTCCGACAGAGTGCACCACTTTTTTTTGGTGTACTTTTAACATGGGCCGTGCAACACGTATCTGTTTGACTTGTAAATCTGGCGCACGGTGAAGAATAGTGCAGCTGCGCAACCAAACGGTTGCATGCTACACATACGTCTCGGGCACTTCTTAAATACCTGCGCAAGCATTTTGCACCTAAAAGAACGTGCAAAGTCCGACAGAAAACTGGCGCATGGTCCTTAGTAAATGTGCCCCACTGTGTTATCCACTGGTCCAAGGAGGCCGCTCATTGGATGAAGCAGGTTCTGTGACCTCATGCAATTTCATACAGGCGGATGGCCTGATACCGGAAGTAACATGGTGACATGGGAGCCAGAGTGTGGTATCTGTTTTTTCTTACCTTCTTATTTGCCTCTAGGCTTCATTCACATGTGCGTATATGGCGGTCATGAGCTATCCTCAAAAACGTCAGCTAGCTCACAGCCGCCATAGAGGTGTATTTTGTAAGGTGAGCAGACAGACGTGTGAGCTTAGGTGCACACAATTACCTTTTCATTCATTCTTCATCTAGATGGACACTCACCAGCCGGGTCGGGAATCGCCCACTCACCCTATTCTTGATGTATCCTAAGGCCAGGGATACACGGGACCGAATTGCTGCAGCGATGCACGGAATTCAACCGGATGTCCCATAGCAATTCCAACAATTGTGTCCCTGGCCCTAGGTGGGAATATCTTCACAGATGGGACACTGTTGTGTTTTTGCTTTGGTCATAAGATATCTTATCAGTGACTGGATGTTTAGCTGTGATTTTCGAAAATGATTATCAGCGCAGCTAAAAGATGCCACTTTTGGAAACCACTGCTTGCGTGAGCTTTCGTGTGTGATGTTTTTGATGTTTTTATCACCCGTTGGTCCATGACCACAATGGGAACCTGTCTGAATTTGTGGTGCTACTTTGCCTCTTTTATTAGAATGATAGCGTGACCTAAGAAACAACACAAATCTGATGTCTGTGGTAGGTAAGCAGCGAATGTGGGATATTACACGTTATTCACTCGGCTGATCAAAAGCCATCTTTTCTAGTGCATCTTTTATGTGCCAGCGCTTACTGTAATTGTGGGCAGGGGATTCTGGGAATATTCATTGAAGATTATTCTCACAAGGATTCATCAAAGAGGTTAAAGGTTTTCATTTTGTTTTTTTAAGTTTCTTTTACAAACAAGACTTGTCTTTCATCGCGTTTCTATAAGAATATCCAGTCTATTGGGCTGTTGCTGAACTGTGATTCAGAGCTGAAGTTTGCTTCTTTCCCCCTATATAATGCTGCAATGTCCGATAGCCAGTCCCTCTTATAGCAGGATCCACATGTTACGTCCACGTCCAAGTCCTCATCTATGGACGCACAATATTATGAGCCGATACTTTATATAGTAAGATGAGGTTGTGCAATACCTACTACAATCACAGACCTTGTCTTTTTTCGGGTTGTGACCGATAGCCGTTCAGGTTTCCAATCTGTGATGAATGCTAAAAATACAGCTGCTTCTGCTGAACATAATAAAAGTTACGCTGCTTCACAAGTAACTGCAAGATTCTTACATCCAAATATACTGGTGTGTATCGTATGTCTATCCGTAACAGGGCTCGGCTAAGAAGTGGAAGTATTTTCTAGTACCACGTAGTCAGTGAGCGTTTTGCAAGGAGGGAAGGTGGGGGAAGGAGCCAGCCGTTTCCATGGGTTAGGGCAGGATGCAGAGGACGGAAATTCCAGGGTATGGATGGGGAGGGGGAGGTGACTTTATTTGTGAAGACTATAAAGGAAAGTCTCGGGATCCCCAACAACTTTGCCCCTTTTATACTTGGGGTTTGTACAGCGGACCTGCTATCTAATACCTAATAATAAATCTAGTCTGTTCAGCCCCCAACTTTCTGTAAGATATCATTTGATTGGCATTCCCCTCTCGGATATCTGTGGCATATTCTCAGGACATGATGTCCTATAAATGTGTGTACCAATCCCCTTTCACACAGTTGTGCGGCCATAGTTATGGATGGAGAGAGCTAAACTTGTGCAGCTACAGTACCTCTGTGTGTACAGTAGCCACACCACTGGGATCGGAAGCCCCTGTTGCTGCTGTGTTAACATTATGCTAACAAAACAAAAATGTTAACCAACGTGTTAACATCATGATTTGTAAACGCAAATGTTAACAGCAGTTTTATTAGAAAAGTCAAAACACAATGTGAACGCAGCCTAAGTATTTAAGTTCTCCTCTACACAAAGGATAAGGAGCTAACAAGGTGAGGGCCCGACTGCTGGAACCGCCACCATGCACATGAAGGAGGATCCTGTTCTCACTAATGGATGGAGTGGTTGGACGTGCATGCATCCTGCCACTCCATTCAATTGTATGAGACCACGACAATGGGTGAGCGCAGCACTTGGCTATCGCAGACCACTGCCATAGACAGTGAATGGAGCTGCAGGACACATGCAGGCTAGTGGAAATGCAGATCTTGTTCTTGTGATAGGTGGGGGTCCCACAGTATGTCTACATAACACGGATGACTCTTCTCCTATACTACCCGCAATGAGGAAAGTTGGATGGTCAGCTGATATAATGTGTATGACAACTTCAGGCCATGTTTTTCCCCCCGCTTTATATAGCGCCATCATATTCTGCAGCGATTTACAGACTATGGGACACAGATACAAACACATTACAGAGTAATGACATAGTCAGATGATACAGTAGGAATGAGGGCCCGGCTTGCAAGAGCTTCTGATCTATCATTAGATTTAGGGTGATTCCACACATGGCGTTTTTTGGACCGTTTTAATGCATGCGTTTTTTCAATGTTTGCCCTGTGTTTGGCTGGTTTTGATCTGTTTCACGGCTGCCTACGCTTCTAGAAATGTTCAAAGCAGCCAGACGCATGGCGAACATTCAAAAACCAATGCATTTTTAAACGGACTGAAAACACATGCTTTAGGGTGATGTCACACATGGCGTATTTGGTCCGTTTTTAAACATCCGTTTTTGGCAGTTTATTATGCGTTTGGCTGCTTACAACCTGTTTATCTATTAAGATAATTGGGAAAAACGGACTAAAAAAGGACCAAAAACGCCATGTGTGGCATCACCCTTAAAACACCCTTTTGAATCCGTTTTTGGCCCGTTTTTAAGCAAAACACATGCTTTTTGCTTAAAAATGGGCCAAAACGGATTCCAAACAGACTCAAAACGCCATGTGTGGCATCACCCTAAGGCTATATTCACACCGTACCGTAGCGGGCAACGGCAGTGTACGGGGAGAGGAGGAGGAGGTGAGCGCAGCTCACCCCCGTCCCTCTCCATAGCAACCTATGGCGCACGGCGCCGTATTACGGGAAAAGATAGGACAGGTCCTATCTTTTACCCGGGTACGGTGCCGCACGTGTGCTGCACCGTACCGCTCCCGTAGGGTGCCGTGCGCCCATAGAAGTGTATGGGGGACGTATATCGGCCGTATATACGTCCCCCATACGTTCGTGTGAATATAGCCTAAGACCTAAACACTTGCAACTGAGTACAAGCAACACATCTTTACCAGTAAACAATACGAAAGTTGTGTTGCTGCTCTGCGTTTGGAAGCGTTTAGGTCAAAACCCAACTGCGATGAGGAGAAGCTCTTCTCCGTTGCATTTGAATTACGTTTCTAAATGCAATTTAAGCGCAGCGTGTGAACATAACCTTATGGTTTAGACTGGTGCACATTTTGACAAAAAGTTTTGCAGATGCACTGTGTGAACACAGCCAGACAATTCCTTGTGGAGTGTTTACCATCTCTGAAGGTACAGACTCTTCTCGCACAATTCCTGCTGGCAGGGCGTCTTCGGGGCATTGATCTCTTGGAAAAAGTATGCAAACTATCTCTTCTCTACGAGGAAAAGCTGCTATGTTTACACTGGAGCAGATAAAATCAGGAGACGAATCATTCCTATCGTAGTAGAATAAAGCCTCCTTCTCCTTACAATGGCGTTGTACGATTTTATTGCAGTCTTAATCCCACAACTGTAGCGATAAGATGATTGTAAAAATCAGATTATCACAGAACCTGAAGTAACCTATCACTTTCTTCATTTACATAGAGCGATTATCACTATGGCGGGACACTTGCGGTCAGATCCGTCTGAGAATCGCTTGCTTGTAATCCCGGCCTATGATAATGTGTAACCAATGCAGTGATATAAAGTATATGTCCGATAATCTAACCCCACACACAGCAGAATTGGGTAAAATCTGGGCGATTTTCTGTATTTGCTGCATTAATTTGTCAAACCTCTTAACCCTTTCAAGCAAAGATTCACTTTTTGTATATTTTGTTCTGCCAGTAGTTTTTAGTACGGCTCGTGGAATAACTCCCAATCATTGCTCGTTAGTTAGTAACGAAGCCGCCGCTGCCATTCCCATGGTAACAATATGAGGCTGAAACACGGAGACAAGTTAATCGCCCTCTTCCTTTCATGTTCTAATTCTGTTTTGATTGAAAACAACATTTACCAGTATATGGAAAGATGACATTTTTTTTTTTTTTAGATATGAGTTATTTTTTTGCTATTGTGCCTGACTACTTACAGTTCAGCTGCTGTTCCTATGAAGGAGAAGAAAAATTGTGGTAACCTAAAATTTTGCAAAGTAATTTGCATCCCAAAGAGAAGGTGCTGTCAAAAATGTCAGTGCTGTAAGTGCCAACATGTGTTGGTGAACTTGGCACATATACGAGATGGCAATGCTTGGTCGTTTGAGATTTGACACTGATGCTCCAGGCTTGGCTCCTCCATGGAGCTTAGGTTGAGATTTACTATAGAAGCGAAGTAGACAAGCACCAGGGCACATGTCCTACCACCTCAATATGGAATATGATAGTTTGCTGAGATCTTAAAGGGGTTGTCTGAGATCAGGGGGTTTTGCGGGTTGTGGTATACTCTCTGTTTTAACGTGGCACAACTTGTCATTGCTGCCCACTTTTTGTATAGTATGCAGAGGCTGTGGTGGTAATGTTACGTGGACAGTCGGGCACCTACTACAGCCTGAAGCTACTATAGAGAAGCCAGTGCTGTGCTGAACCAGAGAGGGTCGGTACGGTCTGCTGTAAGCCATCCGCTGAAGGCCATGGACAGAGATGACCGTTCGGCTGCAGAACGTCTGGTATCTGGCCTGGCTTCTAGCCAAGATTGTTCTCTGGGTCAGTATAAGGCAAGGGTGCAGCCTTTGGAAATGGACCCATACGTCTGATCCCACAAACAGAGCACAGTGCAGTTGATTGAAGTCCTTGCATCATAGAGGAACATGATGCAAGGACTCCCTACTTTCTACTGGAATTGTAAGAACTGTTGTTACAGTGGCAGGCAGGGAGTTCTAGCACCATGTTTCTCTATGATGCACAGACTCCTGTCCTGTGCAATGTGTGCAGTCCATGGGATTGGACCAACATACATGTCCGTTTCCACTTGCCGGCCTAAGTGTTTTTATTTTTTATATATATACAGGCTGGACGACGCAAGGCGATGGGGGGGACACTAAACTCTCAGTATCTAAAGACCTGTGGCTGGTTTATAGTCCCAAATCTCCAGATGCTTTTAATATTCTTTGGACTGTTCTTCATTACAGAAAAATGTTCTATCAATTACAACTCTGTATGTGGCAGGATTACCAGAATACATTGGCTTCTTATGGAGATGACTTTTACGGAAGTTCTCTTTACACTTTCCTTGGATGCTTTTGCCAATAATTTCATTTTTTTTCCGGAGAGTTATTTTTACATCCTAGAAGAGCAGGATTTTCATGTGGATTGGGGCCCAAGATTCATATGGCCTTACCCAACCATTGTTACTAGTGGTGCATCCCATTGCCATTACATATCAATACACTAGCGGAGAAAGCCGGCATGTACACAGTATATGAATGTACAGACATCTGCTCTCCTTCTACAGACACTGAGTTTATGTTTGTGAAACAGTCGGTGGCAACTAAATTCCTACGAGCCACGCTGTCAGATGAAATGTCAGCGCACACAATGAACATTAACTATCAGATATCTAGCCAGAAACTGCTGTGTTATGACCAGGCTGAATAGTGAGACTTCTCATCTTTTTAGATTTTGTGTCACCAGAAGTCTGTGGCCTACACTCCTCTCTCAAAATCTGAGTGTCCCTAATAAGGCCAATCTATTGGGTGCTGACCAGGACCGCCAGATCTCCTATATAGAAATTTGCTGGTGCTGCAGGTTTTAAAATTTGCATAAAGGTTGCGTTTTTTTCTTCCTGTGGCAGATCTGAAGGGGTTTTCTCCTTTCTCAATGGTATCAGATGAATCCTCTGTGATTCTGCATGTAGTACATTATTTTGGTCATAGTTTAAGCAGATCATGTGCCACATGCCTCAGGGAGACTACAGACACCTTGTTTGGGTGCGGTTAAAACTCCATTTCTGTTTCAAAGTAAAAAAAAATTACATGTTAAATAAATATTTCACATGTCAAATCTGCAAAGTAACTTTATTAAGAAACCCTGTATATCACAGCTCAGAGCTGCTGTGGAATGTCCATAGAGAACATTTTACCGGAGACCCAACCATGGTGGTAAAAATCAGTGCTGCTCTGGATCCCATATGATCCGATATCGGTGGCTCAACATTACACTGCATGGAGCTGATTGCTGAGGGTCTGAAAGCTGGGACCGCCACCTATCAGAAGTACAGACACCCAGCAATATGGAGAACGTGAGACCCATTCTCACTGGTGGGTAAAACCGCAGGGAAAGGATGCGTCAGAAATCGCTGAGCACAGCGAAGGGTTATCTCCGGCACTCCCATTCACTGCCTATGGGAGTGGTCCAAGATAGCTGAGCTCAGTACTCAGCAATTTCCAATATTCCCACACTATTGATGGTGTGGCAGGACACACGCTGTACATGACGCTACACCCATTAGGCCGGTGACACACGTGGCGTTTTTGTTGCGTTTTTCATTGCATTTTTGTAGCCTTGAAAAACGCATCATATTTGCTTTTCAATGGTTTTTTTGGTTAAAGTGTCTTAACTTTGCGTTTTCTCCCCTGCATTTTTTTTGGGTGCATTTTCATTGCGTTTTTTTTAAAGCAGTTGCGTTTGTGAAAACACATGCGTTTGTGGTCTGCGTTTTGAAATTAACACACATCGGGCATTGCTTTTTTAAAAGCGCAAAGGCAAACAAACATTTGAAAAATGCTTTTCAATGCATTTCAAGTCGTAGTAGAAACGCAACAAAAAACGCCATGTACGTCACCGGCCTTAGTGATAAAGGTACCGCTAGGAAAGCCATGCTGACATTAGGACGCTCACCACTCAGATTGTTACCTATGGAAAGGAGTTCACATGCAGACTTGGTACAACCTTTTAACTGCACCAGCTGAATAGACCCTTAGGCCGGCGCCACACGTGGCGCTTTTGTCTGCGCTTGCAAACGCAGACAAAGTCGCGCCCACCGGGGCGGGCCTCGGCCCGATCGCATCGGCGTTTCTATGGAACCGCCTGCGATCGGGAACGAGCCGCCGGTGTTTTGCGTTAATTTAACGCGAAACACCGGCGGCCTTAGGGTGATGCCACACGTTCAGTTTTTTTGGACCGTTTTAAAGCATGCGTTTTCCCTTAGAAAGTGCTTTGCGATTACATTTCCTTTTGGTACCAATTCTAAGCTTCATAGTTGGTGACTGACCCGGTGGCTGTGCACAAAAGCTGATACTGACGAGAAAACCGTTTAGTGTGCGTTCACACTGTGCAGTTTTGTTAAAACTTTATTGAAAATAAATTGCGTTCAGTTGTGCTTTATAACTAGCGTTGAAAGCTTTCGAAAATTGTAGGTTTATATGTAGATGTTACAGCATCAAATGTCTACAAGATCCTCCTGCACAGTCCATTGTTTTCTTAGCGTACGGCGCTGATGTCTAAGGGTAAATCCGGGCAGCAGATGCTTTTCCATACACCTACTGTATGGACGAGGTATAAGCCGCTCCACCCATGTGCTTTCTACGCCGCCATTCATACCCTGTACACAGGAGCTGCTGTATGTGCACATCTCTGCCAGCGAAGAGGTTAACTGCAGCGCCGGTGTTTGGTGTAAACTGGTTCTGTTTGTTTTGTGAGTCCTTCAGATATTTGGAGGAGGTGGCGATGTCCTGGGTCCTGCCCGCTGGGCCTGTCACAAGTTCCCTTGTACACAACGTCACAATGACACCTCTGTTGCACAGAGCAGCTCGCTGTTTGTGTACGTTTAGTATAAGATGTAGAAATTTTTGGGAGTGGTGGAAATATTTAGTAATGAGGGTTTTTTTTTTTTCCCTCTGGAGCTCAAGGTGGAGTTGGTTGGAGAGATCCTGTTGACTGGTCACATGGATAAGATAATGGGGGATTGTACGGGACAAGCAGGCGGCCTGTGTATGCAGTGACCTGTGACTGGGCCTCTATCCATCATCATCATGGTATGGGACGAGGACCTGGGGCCACTGTCCTTGATGTCATGCTCAATGTGAAGGTGTGACGCAGCCCAGCGCTCGCATATCTCTCCTTTACTAGTTCTTGACAACTCCATAACCTTTCTCGTATGATATGACGCTTTATTATTGTTGGCGTCCGGCCAGAGCCCTGTGAATCAAGCAATTCTAAGTCTCGTGCATTTAGTAATGTGGATTATCACGGACGTAGCAAAGTGCTGGGATTCTTCTGAGTTTTATACAACAGTGACTTATAAAGGAGTGGGATTTAGGCATTTATCACCTATTAATTTGCTCTGTAACACTTAATTGTAAATTTAAATTGATTTTCCTGAACAGGGGCGTAACTAGGAGAGGCTGGGCCCCATATCAGACTGGTAAATGGGGCCCCTCTTCATATTTAAAAGAATAAATATACATATACACATAAATACATATATATATGTGTATATATATATATACATACAATTATATACTTCTATTACATACAACTTATACATGTATACAGTATATACCCAGCATATATACATACATTCAGCACATACACACATACAAAATGCTCCATACACAGACATACAGCATATACACACCCCATATGCACACACATATAGAGCATGTACTCATCATCAAATACCGACATATACAGCATATACACACCCAATAGATGCCGGGGCCCCCTGACACTGTGGGCCCCATAGTTGCCCCCCTGGTTTTGATTATAACCTTGTTTGAAGTTCCTGCAGATAAACTATTATTGGAAAAAATACTCGCCTTTCCTTTTCCCTATGGGGATCCATTGCTGCTTCTCCGCTGGTTGTTTTGGTCTCACTACTACCATGCTTTATATTCCAAAATGTACAGATCCCTCAAGGAATGTTCTGATTATATTGTAGTAAAGGGAAAGTCTTTCGTTTGTTTCCATTGTAAGTAAAGCCAGTCTTGTTTTTCTGATCATCTGACGGATGAGAACAGAGCATAGCAGGTCGGGATCTTATCAGCTGATAAGTTTATGATGTTTTATTTGCCGCTATGGTGAGGCAATGGGGTCATGATTCCCTGTTACTAGAGAGCGGTGCTTTGTGGGAGCCCCCATGGCATTTACAGGGTTACATGTCCTCTATTGGGTCACATGACTGAGCCGCATGGGACCAGCAGAAATTCTGCTTTCACTTTTGAAGTATATAGCACA
Organism: Engystomops pustulosus; assembly: GCA_019512145.1. Taxonomy (NCBI): domain Eukaryota; kingdom Metazoa; phylum Chordata; class Amphibia; order Anura; family Leptodactylidae; genus Engystomops; species Engystomops pustulosus. The sequence continues at coordinate 69,193,138 of CM033650.1, read as the reverse complement.
TGGCTCGGTATCCGTTCAAGATCAGCAAAAGGAAGTGTCCACAGGCTTACCCAACTTTTTGGTGCAGGTTTTAACTGTAATGTTACTTAGAAGGGGAATCAAAAAAGTAAGAAGCCATTTTCACACAGTAGTTTTTACAAGCCCAAACTAAGAGTGGATCCTACGATATAAAAAAGGTTTGTATATGTTCCTTGTTGGTGACTTTCTCTTCTAAATGCTGCTGCAAAACACAGCGCCACCCCTATCCTTGGGTTGTGCCTGGTATTGCAGCGCGGACACGGGTCCTATGTATAATGATGAACCATAATCAAACATCCTAGGGCGGCTTACATCTTATCTAAAGGTGTCCCCAGATAAAACCACACAAGGAGTGCAGTGTGTAAACCCTTGAAGATATCGGGATGCCATAGTGTGTGATATAATTCTGCAAGAGGCCTTGACCCCACCTAGAAAACCTCCCCTCCCTCCCGCAATTTAACTTCACAAGAACCCGCAGCACAGAGGGGGCGGCCGTAATGTAATGATGGCAACTTTCACTTGAGAGTTTCTTTGCTTTTGATTCTTTGAAGTAAATTGCTTAATGCAGCCAATAAAGTTGTACAGTCCCTATCAGCGCCAGAATGTGCTAAATCATCAATCTCCTATTACTTATAGACGGCCATAAACTAAAGCAGATGCCCCAGTATCAGAGCAGAACTGTTACCGTAGTCTCTCTCTAGTCACCGTGGAAGGTTATAGACCCTTCTATAATCCTGTGGAGTCATTGGGGCTTATTTACTAAGGGTCCGCGCATGACACTTTTGTCGGATTTTCAAAGTTTTCGGGATTTGCGCCGCTGTGACGTGACAGGTATTTAACTGGGGATTGTGGCGCGGCTGCACAGGCTTTCATGCAACAGAATCTAATCAACCTACCAGTATGTTTTGGAGTGTGGGAGGAAACTGGAGGACCCGGTGGAAACCCACATATACACAGAGAGAACATACTCTTTGCAGATGTTGACCCTGGGACTTGAACCCAGGTCCCCAGTGCTGCAAGGCTGTAATGCTAACTACTAAGCCATCGTGCTGCCCACAAGGGCTCTTTTACATATTTGTGCTCTGTCTTTGTTCTTTTCGCAAACACCATACCGAGCCTATGTTTTCTATCCGACTATTCGCATGTTCAGGCAGTGACAAATAAAACTGCAGCCTGTGCAATTTTTTCTCTGGCCTACATGGACTTAAAGGTTTATTCCCATTTCGGCAAATAAATGTCATTGTTTGTATAATAAAAAGTTATACGACTTTCCAATGCACTTTCTGTATTTATTCACTGTACACTAGATCTCTGCTTGCTGTATAGGAAGCTCCTATGTTTATATCCAGTTGACAGAAATCTGACCATGGTGCAGAAAGTGTGCCCTATATTGATATCCCCCTATAGAGAACGTATATGTGCATGTATGTGTAGTATATATGAGAGGCTCCGCGCTGCATTACAATACACACAGGGTAAGGGAGGAGCCCAGAACTTTTAGGAAGAGATAATACCTAGAAATCCCCATTTCACAAGGAGCTAGAGGAAAGTCACTGTAGCTGTAGGAGGTCCGGATTATATCGGAAATTACTCTGAGAACAGAGGAATGAGCATTTTTTCTCATTGTGATTTCGGTTTTCTCCCCGGGGTCTGGGCGGGTCCAATAATTGAGGGCTGTCGTCATTTAATGAGCAGGCGTGTGGTTGGGTATTGGCACAGAATGTGCTTTTCATCTCTCTGTGACAGGATTTAGGGTGGAGAAGCTGATCTTGGCTCCAGGTTTATTTGTTTTCATCCAGGTCTGGTTGGGTAAGATTCCTGTGCTGCATCTAGCACGCTGGGCAGCAATGCTTATAGGTGCCAGGCCTGCTGGGCAGAAGATCTCTGGGCACTCAGTGATGATAAGTTATGTAGCTTGTCATATTGTCAATCATCCCTACTTATAACTATGTGAGGAATCTAGAGAGGCTACTTCAGTTATGATGTAACACCTTCAGGGATGGAATCGGCCTCTCCGTGCAAAGCGACTTGTGTAAAAGAACCAGGGCAAGGGCGCCGGGTGGCAAAGCCTCCACCCAAAATGTATATACTAGTTTTGCCCTTTCCATAGTTATGTCACTGCCATAGATTAACATGTTATTTACATGAGAAGTGCATACACACAGCGTACCGTAGCATAGTTGGGTTTGGATAAGGCGTTACTAGCAGTAGTCAGTGGATTGATCACCCTGGGTGGTTGTGTGGTTGGCACAACACTGGCGAGGGCAGAACAAACCTTAAATGGGGTGTTCCCATTACAACAAATTGATGTTGTTTGTATTATAAAAAGTTGTACAACTTTCCAATATACTTTCTGTATCAATTCCTCATGGTTTTCTAGATCTCTGCTTGCTGTCATTCTTTAGAAAGCTTTTGTATGTTTCCATCCAGTGGACAGAAATCTGACCATGGTCACACAGGTGCACGGTTCGTTATATCACACAGGTGCACGGCTCGTTATATCACACAGGTGCACGGCTCGTTATATCACACAGCTCTGATTATTACACTAATGAGCCGTGCACCTGTGTGACCATGGGCAGATTTCTGTCCACTGGAAGTAAATGCAGAAGCTTTCTATAGACAGCAAGCAGAGATCTAGAAAACCATGAGGAAATGATACAGAAAGTGTATTGAAAAATTGTATAACTTTTTATAATAAAAAATAACATTAATTCGCTGAAACGGGAATACCCCTTTAAGATGAAGGCTGCTGCATCTCCTCTATCCCAGTTTGGACAACTAGCCAAGGGATGTGGTAGGAGTGAAATGAAAATCCAGGTAAGTATTGACGCGTTGCCAATAATCGTCAATATGTGTTGTCCGAAATCATAATAAAAGGAAATTTCTCATTCTCAGTAAATTCTGAGTAAATGTTCATTGGCCGCACATCACTTTTATCCCTGATCGATTAGCATGTAATGAGATCTGAATATCAGATTGATGGGGGTCTGGTTTCCATCATAGCTGTAGACTAGCACAAACAAGTGACCCCCCCCCCCCCCCCCCCCCTCAAAAAGTTTGCCCACTCAATCTGTTATTGATCACCTATCCTAAGAATAAGTCAATAACAGCTAATGTAAGGTATAGAGATGTGTCTCCTACGTTCAGGGAGGCCCCACCTCATAGACTCGTAGTAAAGGGTTACAGGTTGGACCAGACCATTGAGACAGGTCTGGGCCTGTAACAAAAGCCTTCAGCAAGTTCTCCTCTTATAATAGTGACAGCCAGAAGACACCTGACAATAGAGTTACCTCGCCATGACGGGGACATTCATCTCTATGTGTCTTCTCTCATGCTTGGCTGGTAGCTTGTATGTAGCTGTAATGTGGGACCTATTATCACACTATAAATGTGGCTGAAAGTTTGCAGAGGAATTTGGGAAAACTGTGTTATATGCAGTGTGCTTGTCCTAGGTGTCATCCAATACATCGCAAAAAAATGTGAGATTTGAGATGAAAATCAGTTCCATATATTGACCTGTTTTTGCAGATAAGACTTCACCGGTCACATTATGGACCCCTCCTCTATTGTTTTGGTTAATTATAGAAGGAGGAATTGTCAGAAAGGGATACCTTAGGCCCTCCAGAGAAACTTATTCTTGGGGCCCACTCTCCATTAATAGACCCCATCAGCCTCCTAATTGTGTTGTCTACTCCTGGACCTCTTGGGTTCAGTATTGGGTTAGTCAGGGCCCACCAGATAATCCTCTGCTTGACCAGTCTTATATTAGGAGGAGGGATAGTAAAAAAATCGAAGCCACTGATATGTTAAAGGGAACCACATCACAAAGACAGGTAGTGACCGGTTCCAATGGCGCCCTAGTAACTAACTAACTGACACCTTTCTTTTAGCTAAAAATTGTTCCCCTGAAATCCCCATGTATTCAACTTTATAGTTTTACCTGGTATCTAAGCATGGCTGCAGGGAGTCGAGGTGGGCGTGGTCTCCTCAGGCTGAATCCAGTAGCTCCTCCCCATTCTATTTCTGTATGCAGCTGTAATGTCATGTGACCAGGGTGACATAATCGCAGGTCCTTCAGCTTTTTTAGCATTAGAAAACTGTACACCAAGCCTATATCTCATGAAATCACAGCATATTGTATCACATGAAATCACAGCAGCCTGCATGGAGAGGAATAGAAGTCCATGTAGGCTGCTGAGATTGTTTTATTGTTTTATGTGGTCTGATATGTACATAGGTCCTTAAGCTTCTTAACATTAGCAAACTGTACCCTATGATGACATTACATGACATTAGGCCACGCCTCTCAACTCACTCCAAAGATTCATAGATACCAGGCAAGATTATAACTCTCTGATTTTATGGGGATCTGAGGGAAACTATTTTTAGCTAAAAGAAGGGGGTCAGATAATTACTAGGGCTCTACGGGAACCTGTCATTAGCTGTATTTGTGAAAAATGTAGTGACAGGTTCCCTTTAAATTGACTTTAGTGACTATAAGGGGTCCATGTAGCTGTCAATGACTTTACTGAACAATAATGTGCAGCCTGCAGGAGGATTTCATCCATGATTCCTGGTGGAATGTATAGCACAGGAGAGAACATCGTCCCATGTGTGTACAAGCCCTTCAGACATAAGTGTTCTATAAAGTCTCAGATCTATAAATATGTGTCTATATTATGTCTCAGTTCCTTTGCTTCACAGGCATCTTGGGTAATATTGCTGCGTGTTTTCATTTCATTATATGTGTTTGTGTTGGCGTGTCTGTTTGTTTAGTGCATCCTTGTAACTTATTGTATTTTACTGATGTGTGCGGTGGATAGGATGTAGAAGATAACACAACCCCTTCGGTCACATGTCTGCTGGAGCAGGGCTGGAGGGTGAGGGTGGAAGACAAAACCTTCAACACTGTTTCACGTGGACGAAACGTGCAGCAATCAAATGCATTTTGGTAAAATGTTTGTGGCTTTGCATTAGGTGTGGATTTTCTATCCCTACTTGCTGTGTCTGTAACATCCTGTTATGTCTCAGGTTGGAAGATGACGGATATGTCAAGGATTGTCTCTACGCTTTGTGACCTAAGGCGGCTACACGCTGACGTGCCTTTTGAAGTGTTCGGAGGATGATTGACAGGGATTTCTATGATCTTTTCTTACATAGTAAGAGGGATAGTTTTTATCTTTTCTGTTTTTTGGGACTTAGCTATTGATTGCTTATTATCAGTATTAATTGAGAGGGGTCTGACTCCCCTGATTCCCACCAATCACCAGTTTTCTTACTGCTCAAGCACAGTGCTGTACAGTGTGTAGTGGCTGTACATGGTATTGCAACTTTAAACAATTGACTAAAATGTGTTGCTTTAATCATATTTTAGTAGGGATTCCAATTTTCACACCCCCATCGTAAGAACGATTAACCATCTAGGGGATCCTTACTCCCATCCAAAGCAGATTTTGGGGGACAAGAAAAATTGATAGCATTCATAGCTCTAAAGGAAGATAAGCTGCTGCCAGAGGAGTCATATGAGGGCAGAAATCTGGAATATTAATCTGAATAAACTGCATTCAGACGACTGTATGGGGGGGGGGCGTATGTACGTATGGCCGCAAGGAGCGATATGGTGCCACGCACGTGCGGCACTGTACCTCTACACGGGGAAAAGATGGGACATGTCCTATATTTCCCCGTGTATACAACCCATATGCCATGCATTTCTATGGAGAGGGGAGAGGTCTCGATCGCTCCCGATGTATGCCCACTAGTAGCCGTGCGGGCATATCTTCTTCTGAGAAAGCTGGGTGACCACCAATATGGCCACTATTGCAGAACCTATTACCAACCATTCCTGAAAGGTAAATCTTCCTAGTAAGGGTGATGTCACACATGCCGTTTTTAGGCCATTTTTGGGTGTTTTCAGATAGTAAAAAATGCTTCCGTTTTTTGAAAACTCATGCGTTTTTGATTGCACAAACTCAGAAAAACAGACAAAAATGCATGCATTTTCAAAAAACGGAAACTAAAAACGGCCCAAAAACGCCATGTGTGACATCACCCTAAGGCCCGATCTATATCCGTTCTATAGACCTGTATACACTCTCCTTGTGGCTGAGGTAGGTTCAAGGTTATTTTCTATATGTTTTTCTTCTCTCTGCATGATCATTGCTTCGCGGGTAGATGTGGAAGCAGGAGGAGCACACAGGAGCTATTTTAGGAATTTCAGACCCTGGTATAGTGGAATTGCCTGGAGTCACTTCTGTTGTATATTATTCCTATTGTCATACACTGAACAGGTCTGTAAAGTTCTTCAGTTCTTCCTGATCTCGGTCTCGCATTATTTTCTGAAATATTTTGTAGCTTCTATAAAACCCATAATAATATATCTGATTGGGGGGAAAGTGTGGGGTGTGGAGAGATTGACACAAGAGTCCTTAAAAATGTAGAGTCCTTGAAATAGTTATGAAATGACATTCTTGTGTATGGAACGTTTTCTTGTATAAACTCTTTGCCTGTATTCACTGGGGTCAGATCTGAGGCCGTATAGCATGCGCTATGTGCGACAATCAATCCCAGGTCAGATAAGGGACAAGAAAGCTTGTTACATTAGTCACATGGAGCGACACATTCACGTATGATCCTACTTTGATGACTGGTCATAAAGGTTGTACTGGTTTAACAAGGCAGAAACAGCACCAAACCTGTCCACAGGCTGTCACTGGTATTACATGTCTCCTGCATTGAAGTGAATGGGGCTGAGCTGCAAAACCACACACAATCTGCAAAGAACAATTGTGGATAACCCTGTTCTGACTAAATATTAGAATCTATAGGGCACTTCCATCATCAACTTCTATCCCTCCTATTGTCATTGAATGGACAGCGACCAATCAGATTGTTATCCTTGTTATCCCATATCGAGGGGATAACAATTACACTTGGGACCATCCCTTTAATGATGTATAGCAGTATGATGGGATTGGTTTGTTCATCTCTGACGGCTGCATATGCAACACCCCTGCCAATGCGCAAGGCAGAGGAGTGTTTGCAAATAAGCCCCTTGTACCATACAGTACATGCAGAGGTAATATGCAGCCGTAGATTCTGCCTGGATAGGCAAGAGTTAATCTTGTTTATTAATGTTATTGTCTAATTACATGCTTCCTTGTGAACTGGAGTGTGATTGGAGAGTGAGACCGCCTAACCAGGGAATAACAAAACCCCTGGACAGGAAGTGACAAATCACATGGCCGTCTGCGGGGACGTACATGCGGCCGCATGTACAACCCATAGACGGCAATAGCGTCACGCACACCGCAAAAAGAGCATGCTCTATCTTTCAGCGAGTGTGCGGCTGTGCGCCGCTGTTTTCTATGGAGGGAGGAGGGGTCACCTCCTCCTCCTCTCCAGCACACGGCGGGCATACCGCTTGTGAATGCACCCTTAGGCCCAGCTCCTGACTGAGGAGCATCTCTTTCCAGCCACCTCTCACCAGAGAGGTCTTGCGTTCCAGAAACTTCTTAGAGCACAAGCTCTTGGAACCCAGCTCCTGACAGAGGAGCAAAGCAACCCTACACTGAGTGACCAGAGACAGCATGTGCCTCACGCCTCTAGTGAGCTCACACAGAACAACCAGGACAAAGCTGCAGCTTCCAGTATTGGACACAGCTACATCCCAGCCTGCATCTGCAACCAGGCTGGTGACCGAACTCCTGAGGTTCACTCTCCAAGAGCACTCCCAGTAATCTGCCTCTGTACAGAATTGTTTGGCCTGTTACCTGCTGTTGGTTCGAATAAAGAACGGTAAGTTATTTTTGCACAACGTTGCCTCAGCTACGGCTGTCACCATCAAGGGTGCCCCTATCTATCACCCAGGGACTCATCCTACAGACACTAAGGGGTTGCCCCAGGGAGAATCAGTACATCGGCCTCTCCCTCACCTAATTTCTTGCACACACCACCTGCTGGAGCACTGCCAGGCTGTAGGACAGCCCTCCGGTCCCCATACCAAGCACCGTGACACTAGCGTGCCTAGGCCGCCAGCTACTCCGGTATTCTGGGCCCCGGCTGCCTCCAGACCCCGGTGGGGGATGTTGCACATATATAAAATCCACTGTTCCCCTATATATTTTGGGTGGTAGGTAGGTCCTTATCTGAGCATCTGACAGCAGGTTTATTAGTAGACTAGTACAATGTTTTTCTCCGTGTTTAGCGCTCCCTGTCCCATCCCGTCTCTGACCTTTCTGCCACAAGGTTACATTCTTGGCATGTTTGCTGCATCTCATTACTTGGGCCTCTACCTGTCTATGTGCCTCTAGTCAGGGAGAGAGGGGATAAGCGCTGCCACACATACAGCGGGGTATCAGTAGGGCTACTGTGTGTCCCTGTGTGGACATAGTACAGGGCGCACCTATACAGATACAGCGCCAGAAATAGCTCCTGGCTGCCTAGTACAAGCCTCTGCACATGGACCGCTGATAGTGAGGTCTCCTCTCCATACACTGTATTTTACATGACTCTGCACCCATTGGTCGGTCATGGGACTAGGAACAGATGTCTGTATGAGTCAGATGAGGGTGGTAGTGAATCACATCGCCCAGTATAACTCCCTCTTCCTGCCTCATTCATCCAAAAAAACATCTCTATATCGAATCAAAGTTTTCTTTTGTCAATATGTTTCTTGTTTTTCCCTATTACATGTGGATCGGGAACAATGAATCCATTTATTCAAAGACACTAGATAAAATTGTGACAGCGTGTCTGATGGCGAGGATGATGAAGATGTGAGTCACTATCACTGCTATAAGATTGCATCAAAGATGTGCATGAGTGTCCGTCCTAAATATACATTTCCCATCCGTGGATCCTGCTGTCAGTCTGCGCTTGTATCACACATGGTGCAACTACATTCAGCTGGGGGCTTTTAGTAATTCTAATTGTTCTAGTACAGGAGGTCCCCGACTTACAGACGACCCCTAGTTAAAAACAGACCTCTGGATATTGGTAATTTACTGTAATTTAGCCCCAGGCTACAATAATCAGCTGTAACAGTTATCAATGGTGTCTTCAATTAAACTTTATTGTTAATCCTGGTTCTTATGACAATCCAGCATGTGGATCCAATTAAAATCCAATTGTCACGAGACCAAAATATTTTTCTTTGGGGTTACAATTATAAAATATACAGTTCCGACTTGCATACAAATTAACACTTCTACAATATATATAACAACAATAAATATACAACTTAGGTTCTATAGGTTTGTTCTTATCATGCACATAACCCGGGGACTGCCTGTGTGTGTGTGTATGTATATATATGTGAATGTATATATGATATACACAGCTGCATATATAACATCAGAGACATCTATTGATTCTAGAAATGAAAGAACTTGCCGCTTGTGGTTAAGCTGCAGGTGTTACCAGTTTGAGAACCTTCCTCCTTCCCGGGGGTTCCCCATTTTGCTTTCATAAACCTTATGTTTAATGCAGTTTATCCTATCACACAATGAGAATGTGAACAATAAAATGGCGTAGACTCTAGGGATCCCTGCTTTAATTCTCACATCGGGGATGTCCATTAATAGCATTCTCACAACTTGGTACTTAATGGTTCCCCGGAGGAGGAGATTGAGAGATTCAGGTAATTAAAGGGGAAGAATATGAGATTAGAAAAGAGTTTTGTCTACAGCTAAGGTCTAGCTCGGTCTATGAAACCTATCGGACCTCTTTAGGTTCTGTTCACATGTGCAGCAAAATGATTACTACAGGATTGACCTGGAGCTGTTGGTTCCATTATGGGGATTGCCCAAAGATATTTAGTAACATTGTATTGTTGGCAGAGAAGCCTTTTATACCTTACACCAGTAAGGAAGCTCCTGCAGGTGTAGGTGGATGGGTGGAGATCATTTTAACCACTTTTTGAGTTTTTATGTGGCTGTTTTTTTTGTGGTTTCCCAGGAACCAAGAATAGATCAGAGCAGAGTTTATAAAAAACTCCACACCTCCCCCATCTAACATTTATTCTTCATGTGACCACAGAAGGTAAACATCCAAGAATATTACATATTTCAGGCCCTGTGATTTAAGATAAGAAACTCCGGTGAATGCTGACTGTTCCTTAATTTCTCGTAGTTATTCTTTATGGGATACTGTTACTTCTGCCATGAATACTTTATGTGCTCTGTTTCCTGACTGTGTTTTATTAACTGGGTCTCTCCAGGATCTCTAATATTACAGGCGCCAGAATATTAGCCGCCTATTCCACTTTAGGCCGCGTTCACATGGTGTATTCAGATTGTTTCAAAACGCTATTCAAACGCAATGGGGCGGGTCTTGGCCCGATCACATGTTTTGCATTGTTTTGCATTGTTTACATACACAACATGTATCGGCCCAAGCCTCCCCCCATTGTATTGTTATTGCTTTTCGGTTCTTGGGCACGACAACGTTGACCACCAAGGGTACCCCATGCGTCACTCTGCCTTTTGTAGTGTTTCTAATCGTCCTAATGCAGGTCTGATGTATAGGACCCCCCAAAATACACCTAAACATGAAGAGACATGTTACATAGTGGCATCCCAGCCTAATTTTTGTGAATGGGGACACCCTGCACAAGAACGGTCCGTACTTTGAGATCATACAGTGACAATTCCAATATTCTATCAGCTTTGTACACTATAGCCCAATACATGATCACCTTTAGGCTGGGGGGACATCTAGATTTTATGTTGCTAGACCACAGGTCGGCATGTCACGCTGAGACGCCTGCAGTAATGTGAGTAAATGTGACCACGACGGAGCATTGAAGCGCTGCCAAAAATGTTTGTAACAAAAGTAACTTCATGTAAAATCTTAAGCAGCACAATGGCAGATCTGGCCGACATGACTGTGTTTTCCCGGCTTTATCGATAATCTGATAAATTCTAGAACCGGAAGAGTAAGTGGTTAGAACCGTACAACACAGAACAAATTAGATAAACACCTTTGATTTGCCAACAATATCCTATATTGCCGCCACCCACAGATGGACATTGTAGATTGTGTGCAAAGAACGATGAATTGCAAAATTGTGTCGAATTACAGAACAATTTCGGGTCTTGTTCCGGGCCGGGGGACAAGGTAATAGCTTCCTTTATGAGTGTAGTGTTTGTCGTGTATATGTGTCATGATGGCCGGGGCGGGAGGCTTCTAGCATGTTGTAATTTCCAAAATACCCTGTTTCCCCGAAAATAAGACAGTGTCTTATATAAAATTTTGCTCCTATAGAGGCACTAGGTCTTATTTTCAGGGGATGTCTTATCTTTCCATGAACAAGAATTTACATTTATCGTTGAACAAAAAATCTACTTCTCTTATGACTCTCCAAACTCTGAATTTCATGCTGTATTTCTTGTGACTCCTTTTCTAATAGAATCATTGGCCCCAATCTCTCATGTTTAGTAAAAGCACTTTCCATAAATGACCCTTCTTATCCTGGAAGCTGCTGGTATTACATTTGCAGCACAACAGCCGGTGATTTACTTCCATGATTTCTTCCCCATGTCACATCCTTCTTCAGCATCTAAAAGATTTCCTAATACTAATGTATGGCGCGGGGGGAGCTGCAGCAATGGCGACAGCTAGGTCTTATTTTCAGGAGAGGCCTTAAATTTCTAAGCCGGAGCAAAATTGTACTAGGTCTTACTTTTGGGGGATGTCTTATTTTAGGGGAAACAGGGTACTTGGAATGGTTTTATATTCTGCTTGCAACTTCATTGGTTATTAGTAAAGAGGTCATCCAAAAGAAGCGAGACCTGCTCAAAATATGTCTAGTATCAAGGTTCACCTTTACCCGTCATCTTCATTCGCGGATCCCAATACAGATGACGATATAACCATCTAATGATTGTCATTTTGGTCGTGTTACATAATACTGAAGATTTTTCAGGATTTGTTGGATTAATTAGGGATTGGAGGTAATAACATTGGAACACTGAATGTATGGAAGACAACAAAACAATGTCCTTCATTGGCCTTCAATCAGTGGCGTAACTATGAGAGGCAGGGCCCCACAGCAAACTTTTGAATGGGGCCCCACTTACCCCTTAAAAATATACATACAGTATATACACACATACATACAATACCACGTACACTCATGCATCATATACACATCACATATACACACATACAGCATATTCACATCCAATAACCCAGATGCCGGGGCCCCCAAGATGCTGTGGGCCCCATAACAGCTGCTATGGCTGCTACCCCTGTAGTTACGCCCCTACCTTCAATGCAGTTGTTGGATATCAGAGGAACCTCAGTCCTAGGGAACTTTTTAACCTTGGTGACTGATCGCCAGATGAGGCTACATACACTTGTTCTACTTATTTATGGGTTGTGCTGTTTTCTTCTGCTCCAGAGATCTGTCCTCCATATGTAATATTGCAGAGGCCACATCAGGATGATATTCTGCTTCTCATTATATTCCATCTTCTATTGTATGTGTGTAGGCGTTCAGGCACAAAACCACCTCGTCTCTTATGTCTCTATACAATCACTTTATATATGTTCCCATTATTTGGGACAGTAGACCCCGTAACCTCATGATATCACCATGGCATTAGGTGGGATGGACCTGGCGAGAATTATAAGATGCCTGGTACTAGTCTATTTTGTATGTCCATAGATTGGTCTCGGGTGCAGTGATGCAAGAAATAATTTAGAACTAATTGGATTATTCGCATGTTACTATACTGAGTCATGGTACATAGAAATTCTGTGACTACTCTGAATAATATGTTTAGGAGCGTAGTGGGGAGGGGGTTCTGGAAGAGTTGGCATGGGAAGGGTTACACTTGTTATATAACAGGATTAAGTTTCTGGTATTTAGTAATTACTGCAAGTTACATTTTGGGCTGGAAAATCTAAATATCTTTTTTTTTTACCCTGAAGATCCAGCAAGAAGTATGACAGGGATGGTGCATAACATATGGCACCTCTGAAACCACCTCCCAAGGACAAGGTGTGACAGAGCCCTGGCGTTCTACCCTCTCATGGTGTAGCCTGCCCTCACTATTGACACATTTCTGATGGTATCGGCCATTTCATGTAGACCTAATACAGCGTGTCAGACAAGAATTGTGAGCAGTCATGCAATATATAGGGGGTGTGACATTGTTAAGTGGCAGGTAGGGCTCAATTATAGCTCAGATTAATGTGATAATGAACATGTAGCCATATAATCGGGTATTGTTAATACAGCAAGAGGTGGGAACAATGCAATCTGTAACACAGAAAGGACTTTATACGTTGCTTTTCTTCCTTTAGGCCTAATTTGCAACCCCGCAGAATTTGCAACCCCGTCTTCTAGGGCTGAGATTTTGGTTTGACATTTTAACTGGTGATGTTTCCCTTTTGGGATTTCAGGGAAGGAGGGTGTAACCCATGGGAAATATGCCATGTACTTTGCTGTGAATTGCACAATACATGTGATTTCCGCACCTAGAAATTATTGTATGAAGGGTCTTGCAGGAGGTTGTGCATGACATGAGGGTCCAAAGACCACCCTGCCATGTACACTGCATTGTGTGCCATAGAATACATTTGGGTAACACACTCCTAATTTATGTAGTGCACACCGATTACACAGCGCTGCACAGAGCATGCCAAATCGGTCCCTGTCCCCATGGTGCTCACTATTTAATCAACAAAGCAGTATGTTTTGAAGTGTGGGAGGAAACCGGAGGACCCAGAGGAAACTCACACAAACACTTGAGACTTGGGACTTGAACCCAGGACCCCAGCGCCGCAAGGCTGTAGTGCTAACCATTGAACCACCTTGCTGCCCTCTACCATGTTTTCAGCCTTTTCTTAATAGCATGAGGAGTTCCCATATACCTATTTCTCCTGTGAATTCTATAGCTGGTTAAGAGATTTACTCATGTAGTGAATAAACTGAATAATTTTGGGATGTTTTGCATCTTATTCATGAAGGAATCGGCAATGACCAGTGATGTATACCGTCCGGACGGATGGTGGATTGGGAACACCGGTACTTATATGAGATGGTGTCCGCTCACACGTTGCCTCAGCTGCTGCCAGGATTATGTTTCTGCTTACAGTAGTCAAAAGCTAATCCTTCTGAGCCGTTCTTCTGGGACATCTACACTAAGCCCCTGTCCCCATGTATTCTTTTGGATCGGATGAATCACATCCATCTCCAGCGATGTGCGATGTCTGAGGTCATACATACATACTGCTGTTCAGTGTTGCAGATTCATTATAAATCAGAATAAAAAGAACTTGTGTTTTCCATTCAGTCTGTGTGAATAGTCATGTAATCATGTAATGGTAAATGAGCCCCTCCTCAGAGGCTCTTGTGACATAGAGTCCATGAAAATTCTGAAATTCTGAACCTATTATATAGGATGCTGATCACTTGTCTACTTTTTGATCTTGCAGAACGGACAGGAAAACTTCTGGCAGAATTTGGGAAGCTCTACGAGGAGCAATATGGAGTGGCCTTGTTCAATAGCGTGCGCTATGAGATTGAAGGGAACGGAGGTCCACAGACACAACTACTTCACCGGAAGGTAAGAATGGAACAGCACCAAGAATTAGAATATTGTCAATGGTGGATTGTCATGTGATGGTCATTCTATGTATTGGATGTAGAAAAAGTGTCCTTTTTCTCCCTACAAGCTCCCACTAAAAGATCGGGTGATCTTCTCCGGAAACCTATTCCAGTATCTGGAGGATACAAAAAAGTGGAGGAACCGTTTCTGCCTTGTTCCTCACCATTATGGACCAGTGCTCTATGACAACAAAATAGTAAGTGTAGTCCTTTGTCCTCCTCACTAACCTACAGTCTGGCCTAGCGACCTAACATTGTATTCGTCATACTAGGCTTATGACCGCGGCCTGCAACCCCGAGCTGGGGTCAACTGTGCTGGATACAAGGTTCTCACCTCACTGGATCAGTACACGGAAATGCTTAATAACACAAGTCCAGGTATGTTCTTTTATCTTTTGTCATCCTTGTTGTTTTATAACAAATATATTTCATCGTCTCATTGGTGGAGTTGTCAGCAGTCAGACCTCTAATGATCTACCATTGATATAACACAATCACAATCAAGTTCTGTTGTGCATGTAAGGTTGTAATTTCGACCAAATAGAGTGAATACATTTGAAGGTTTATCTTGATTTTCCCTTTTTTGTTATTTTTAGGTGTAAAAATGAAAGCATCTGGTTCACAGATGAAATGTGCAACCGAGTTCCCTGTAATCCTGTGGCACCCATACTGCCGTCACTACCACTTCTGCTTTATGACCGAGCGTGAGCAGCAGCGGTGGAGCGCCGTGTTCCAGGACTGCATACGTCACTGCAATAATGGTGAGAAAGGAACTCGAAACTTGCATTCATTAGGAGAAATCGAGATGGTAATAGAAACGTGAAAAATAAAGGGGTTGTGATCAGGGGTGCTATACTCAAACAGCTTCAATGATTTAGTTCAGCATGGCACCCTCCATCATCCCCGGCCTCAGAGATTCAGCAGTGATGCAGTGTCAACAAGCCCACATGTGCTACAGCAGCAGTTGCAGTCTGTAGCAGGTGCACAGCTATTGAAATGACATCACTGCTGAGCGTGTGTATACAAACTGAGACTGACTGTGATTGGTGGCGGTGCACTGAACCCGAGAGATGGAGGGGGTTGAGTTTTGGGTGTTTTTTATGTTTATACCCCAGCTGGGACCTTTATTAAATGGATCTCCTCTTTGGACCTTTTTAATTTTATAGTGCAAACCAGTGGTGTAACGATCGCAGACTCAGAGGGTGCGACTGCGACCGGGCCCCAGGAGTGAGAGGGCCCATCTGGTAGAAAACAATCAATTGTATGTGTGTAATATATGCATACAATTGACTATAGGTGGGCACAGGCAGCCACACATCTGTGCACTCTGCCCCGCACAATGTATAATGTCATCGGACAGCGTCACCGCCTCATCATGCAGTACGCAAGCAGAGTGTATGGACATATATGAATACATGCATTTTTATATATAAAGAGGGAGGGGACGCTGCTTCTAGACATTTTATTAATGAGGGGAGGCTGCTGGATAGTATATATATTATATAATCTATGGTGCACAAGTATGATATATATGTAGCATATATGTGTATTATCAAGTGTAATGTGCGGGATGAGCGGTGTCAGCAAGAGTTTAGGTATATGGGACCAAAGTTGTTATAGGAGCCCATAGGTATCTTGTTATGCCACTGGTGCAAACATTGCTTCATCGTAATCTAATATTGACAGCCCCCCTCCCCCCCACCTTCTCCTTCAGATTGTGCAGGTTTGACCAGATAAAGCCCAGCATCTACTTTATTTCATGGTCAACGAGTCTTGACCTCATGACAATAGGAGAAGATTCTTTGTTCCTTGCTACATACCCACTCCATGAACCGTACATTGTTATCTCACTAGACCATTGTCTTCTTTTATCTCCCACTTGTTCCGCCGTGTCCTCCGCAGCCGTGCTCTCCGCTGTATACTTAGATACACACAGTTACACTTCTATAGTGCACACCTGTAAATACAAACCCCCCGTCTGCAGGGGGTGGAGACCTGTGATACGGAAGGGCCTGATACACACAGGGGTGAAATGCTATCGTTTTCTTCTGTCCTTTTTTTTTTTTGTTTTAAAGTAAATGTCAAACTTTTTTTTTGTACTATTAAGAGGGGGGTAATATCTGTACAGAGCATGGCCGGGGTTCATGTCATTCACACATATTTCCCTGGTCTGGGGGCAATGGCCTTACAAGGGGACAGGGAAATTGTATAACAGAAAGCACCTTTTTAGCATGACATAAAGTATTTGCCTATACATGAGTTAAATAACCAAGTCCTCTCTCCCTGTCAGGTATCCCTGAAGATGCTCGCGTTGAATCTGCAGCTTTCACAGACTCTGTCAGGCTCTATAGGCAAACACGGGATCAGTATGGGACCTGGGACATGCTGTGTGGCAACCAAGTACAGGTACAGAGCATTATTACAATCTCTAGGTTTACATGAATTGAGCACAGTACCGGGCAAGGGACTCCCAAGGGACAGCCTTGCAGCGCTGGAGACCTGGGTTCAAGTCCCAGGGTCAACATCTGCAAAGATTTTATATGTTCTCTCTTTGTTTGCGTGGGTTTCCTCCGGGTCCTCCGGTTTCCTCCCACACTCCAAAACATACTGGTAGGTTGATTAGATTGAGAGCCCCATAGGGACAGGGACCGATTTGGCAAGTTCCGTTCAGCGCTGCATAATCGAATTCTACTGTATGTTCTCCATTGCTATGCCTTCATACAATATACTATGATACAACATACAAACATACTAAGTTTTTGCCTTCTTTGGTTCAGGTCCTCAGCAATCTGGTGATGGAGGATCTTATTCCTGACTTGAAAAACATCATTGGCCCCAAATTAAGAGGAAAACCACAAGAACGACAGAGGACCTGGTTGTTGGTGAGTCACTGGATCAGTTCCTGTTAATCAAAATGTGCAGAAAGAAAATGTGCAGGGGAAATGAAACAAAGTTATAGGAGCTAATAAAGATGACTTTTCCATATATAGTTTATTCCATATACGTTTACAGATCCTCCTATACTACACAAGTGCATTGGAAGCCCCTATGGCTTTGTGAACTGTGAGGATCCATGTGGACTTCTCTTTCCTCACATTTTAGTTCATGTTGTGAGCATCCATCTGACTTTTTGTCTGTGTGAGCACTTTTGTCACAAGAAGTTCTGTCTCATGATACACAAGGGAACATATCATGGGGGTCATTTACTAAGGGCCCGATTCGTGTTTTCCCGGCGCGTTACCCGAATATTTCCGACTTTTCCCTGTATTGCCCCAAGATTTTGGCGCACGCGATCGGATTGTGGCACATCGGCGCCAGCATGCACGCGATGGAAATCGGGGGGCGTGGCCGAGCGAAAACCCGACGGATTCGGAAAAACTGCCGCATTTAAAACAATAAAAGTGTCGCTTGGGACGCGCTTACCTTCACTTGGTCCGGCTCGGCGAAGTTGAGCGCGTTCAGATGCTTTTCAGCACAGCAGCGCCACCTGGTGGATGGCGGAGGAACTACCTTGATGAATCCTGGCCGGACCCGAATCCACCGCAGAGAACGCGACGCTGGATCGCGAACGGACCGGGTAAGTAAATCTGCCCCCATATGTCATGATGACAACATGGAAGATTAGGGGAAGGGTTCCGGATGCTTTGCTGCAAGCTCAGACCCAACACGGAGAGTAGCGAGTAGACACATGTGTTTATCCAAGCTCTCCAGGAATTAGTTCCACACTCAGATATTGGATACGGCCTCTGTTCTAGTTTTCATTCTAGAATAGATTCCTCCTGTGGAAACTGTAGGAAAATCAATGGGAATCGCTTGCAGTCAATAACATAAGATGCAGAGATTGCAACATTTCATATTTTATGCACTAATCTAACAATGTAACAATATTTATCATGTAACAATGCCCAGACTACAAAGCGGTAGAATACATTTACTACATTAGACTGAGTTTACTTGCTCATTCACCAATTTCCAAAGCTCCCCTTACAATTGAATGAAGCAGCACAACCTGAAAGAGACCCCTGAATCTGCAGCTTTCACAGACTTAAATAGTTGATACAACTCCTTTAATGCCATGTTTTGTGGCATAACCTGGTCGTTTTATTTTATTTATTTTTTTTTACACATTCAGACAAAATATCCTATTACTGATGTATGTAAAGGTTAACGCTGATGTGTACGATAAATCCGCCAGCTTCAGTGTCATCGTACATGAATGGCGACTGCACCTGTTATGTAGAATTTGCCATTTAAAGTCATTTGTGAAGAAATGTCTGAGGCTGTCACTTGATTTCCTGAGACTTCTCCCTTCTTCCTGATACGGCTGTATGAGGCTCAAGTATGTGCCGGCTATTATCTGCAAGTACGGTGCTCAGCGAGATAAGACGAGAGGACACACTTCACTGACACAAGAGCTTTTCACACAATATAACATGATTTATATGGAAGAGAAAGAGACTGGGAATAGTCTACCCGTCCAGGTTCATCAGATTTTTCTAGGAGACTAATTTTTAGCATCAATCTATACGTCTGGCTGCTCTTACTCCTAATATGTTTGCAAATTGCAAGTCACCGATGCCACTGGTGGTCAACTTCTTACAGGGCAACATCTAATTATATTGGATTTTTCGTTACAAGTTTTCCGCTGCGATAAGCTGTCTCCATATATAATCTACCTGTGCTCCACCTTTTATCTACTTGGACATAACCACGTGAGCACGGGCCGAGCTGAACACACAAGTTTATCAAAAAGACGTCTGTAAAAAGACAAAGGCTGGTCTGGAATACAACAGAAATATGTCACTGAAATAATTTCTTCTTCTCAGATTTCTGATACGGTGTATAGGATGGTACATGAGCAGGCGCGGCTGTTTTATGAAGGCCTGGAGAAGAAATGTAGCGAAAGGAGAGCACAGATGGAGAGTCAGATACGAACCGACATGGACCAGATCATCGCCTGCAAGGAGCATGTGTCCAACAAGATTCGAGGTAAAAGGAGAGATCTAGAAAACTTTAAGGAATTGATAGAGAAAGTGTATTGGAAAATTGTCTTTTCATTACACAAACAATATCAATCCTTTTAAAACCTTAAAGGACATCTACCACCAGGATAAAGGATTGTAAACCAAGTATACTGACATCCAGGTGGGATCCCTCTGGTAGCATCCGCTCTTCTTTTAAGCTTTGTACTCCTTTGTGTTTTGTGCTTAAAATTATGCAAATGATCCTGATGGCCTCCAGACTCTATTAACATCTATGGAGCCTGGAGCCCCTCTAAAATTATGTAAATGAGCCTGAGGGGCTCCAGGCTCCATAGATGTTAATAGAGTCTGGAGGCCATCAGGAATCATTTGCATAATTTTAAAGGCCAGAGGGGCACACACTAGTATGTCAGTGTGATTGATTTACAATCCTTTTAAAGCTGTTTGGCTGATGTTTGGCTGCAGCGACCATGTGGAGACATTATCACTACAGCCAAAGCAGAGCTTACTAATGGTGGCCCTGAGGAGTATTGGAATAAATGAGTCACTATCTTACAGTTACTGCCTTTTGGGAATAACATAATTCTAGCAAGCCTCTTTAATCTAGATTTACACTTTCCAGAGTTTTTACTAAATTCTCCTTTGCCCAGCAGCTATTCTTCCTGACTTCCGCATAGACGTGCAAGCACGGTTCAGCAGAGTGTGCATGGATGTTTATTAGGTTGATTGTAGTGAGTTGCTGATGTCTTGTCTTCTGTCCACCACTCCCAATCGTTCCTATACTTTGATCTGATTTACAACTATAGTTTCCTAAGGATCACTATACACTTACTAGACCAGTGGTGGCGAACCTATGGCACGGGTGCCAGAGGTGGCACTCGGAGCTCTATTTTTGGGCACCCAAGCCATCAACATAGCACTCCACATAGAACTCAAAGAATCATCCTGCAGTCCCAAGCGACTCAAGAAATGCAACACTTTCTTGATTGCTTGGGACTGCAGGAAGAGGTAGAACATGTGGAAAGGGGAGGAGTATCTTTAGAGCTCCTCTAGGCTTCTTCCTGTACAGGGGGATCATAGCGAGGTGCTACAACATTAGTCCAAATGTGCCCTTCTTTTTATTATCCTCAAGAGGCCGATATAATTGAAAGTTGTGGTAGAATAGGTAGCAATAAATAACTACTGTATATACTCGTGTATAAGCCGAGTTTTTCAGCACAAAAAATGTGCTGAAAAACGTCCCCTCGGCTTATAACAGTCAAATACTTAAATACGAGTAAAAATACTTAAAAAAAATAACTTATATACTCACCCTCGGTGGCTCCGATGTGCAGCGCTGCTCCCCCCGATGTCGGCGCCGCTTGTCTTCAGGCTTCGGCGCCTGTCTTCTTCCTTCTGCTGGGTGACGTCACACTAGGCGCCGCCCGGAGGGAAGACATGGCGGCGCCCAGCAGAAGAAAGAAGACGGGCGCCGAAGCCTGAAGACAAGCGGCGCGGACGCCTGAAGACAAGCGGCGCCGACATCGGGGGAGCAGCGCTGCACATCGGAGGGTGAGTATATAAGTTTATTTTATTTTAATGCTGGGGGCAGGCTGTATACCGCTGGGGGCAGGCTGTATACCGCTGGGGGCAGGCTGTATACCGCTGGGGGCAGGCTGTATACCACTGGGGGCAGGCTGTATACTACTGGGGGCAAGCTGTATACTACTGGGGCAGGCTGGGCTGGCTGTATACTATAGGGGGCTGGTTGGCTATATACTGAGGGGGTCTGTGACCAATGCATTTCCCACCCTCGGCTTATACTCGAGTCAATAGTTTTTCCCAGTTTTTGGTGGTAAAATTAGGGGTCTCGGCTTATACTCGGGTCGGCTTATACTCGAGTATATACGGTACTTAAATTGCTATGCTGGCACTTTGCAATAAATAAGTGTGTCTTGGTTGTAGTTTGGGCAGCCGATCTCTAAAAGGTTCGCCATCACTGTACTAGACTCTTCACTGGACTTGTTTTGTCTCCCAGCTTCGGTGCTGCCCAAAGCCGAACTGTGCGTGAGAAACCATGTCCAGTCGCACATCCCATCTATTCTCGAAGCTTTGATGGTGCCAACAAGTCAAGGTTTTTCCGAAGTCCGAGAGCTGGTTTTCACTGAGGCCACAGAAATGAACAAGAACCTGGTGAATGAGGGAGGACGGGACAAGCTGGGCGAGGTAAGGTCATTACAAGTGATTACAAACTGAGATAATTGTCCCAAGGTGAGGCGTCATTATAACTTTTATATGTATGTGCCCCCAGCATATGGAAAAGATATCCCAGCTGGCGTACCATCCAGTGAAAATGCAGCAGTGCTATGAGAAGATGGATCACCTGAACCTAGAAGGCCTGCAGCAGAGGTTCGATGTGGGAAGTCCCTCTGTTTTCAAGCAGAGGGCACAGATTCTTATGAGAGAGGTGAGGAAATGCTAAGAAACACAAGGCCCAGTGTATAATGAGATCTAATCCACCTCTGTCCTGCTGAAATGATGAACCATGGCGCCCTCCAGTGGTGGTGTGTGATAGTATCATCATGAACACATACCTCACGTCACATCTATACTGGGCGGCCGCAACTTTTGAATGTGAATCCCAAATACCAGGGAAGATGTTGCTGACCTCTGATCCATCTTCATAGCGTCAATAAAATTATAAAAGATCTTGTAATAAAGTGATCTCTTTCCATTATAGCAAACAGACAATGCAGCGTTCACCTTTGAGCAGCTCATACATCAGGAGCTGGCCAAATCTGAAGGAACGGAGAACCTGTGCCGAGACATCCAGCGTATACTAGAACGTGTTCTCAAGGTAAGAGACGTCCACTACACAAATCAGAAGGTAAAAAAAATACTCACCATCTCGGCTTGAATACAGGCAGTCCCCGGGTTACGTACAAGATAGGTTCTGTAGGTTTTTTCTTAAGTTGAATTTGATCTGTATATTTTATCATTGTAACCCCAGCCAAAATTTTTCTGGTCTCTGTGACAATTGTCATAAGAACCAGGATTAACAATAAAGCTTAATTGCAGACACCTGTGATAACCGTTACAGCTGTTTATGGTAGCCTAAGGTTAATGTAGAGTAAATCACCAACATGCAGAGGTCCGTTTGTAACTAGGGGTTGTCTGTAAGTCGGGTGTTCTTAAGTAGGGGGGTGCCTGTTTGGATCCAAATGCTGCACTGGCATTCTATCCAGCATATTAGTGGCAAAAAGGCTCTCAAAACAGTTAGGCCCCTTTCACACGACCGTTTATGGTGACTGTATGCTAGACATATGAATGGCCGTCATATAAGTGCATAGTGCACGGCCCAGTACACATCGTTTCACCTGTTCTGTCACCGGAAAAGATAGTGCATGGTCTATCTTTTTCAGTACGTATGGCCTGGCAGCATGGCTCCCTATGGAGAGGGGAGGGGTGAGGAGGGCTCGCCTCTTCACCGGAACTTAGGTGATGCCTGGGCGCAGCTTACGTTTGTGTGAAAGAAGCCTTACAGTAATACAAGTAAATAGAGACTGTAAGTGACTGACAGAGAGACCGGCCGCCATGTCCTGTGTACAGCTGCATAGTGATATAGACGTTAGTAAATACTTTCTGAACCCCAGATGGAAAAGTCATTGAGTATTCATAGAAGGAGGACTTTAATATCTTGCGCTTTTCACAGAAATACGATTACGACAGCAGCACCGTCCGGAAGAAGTTCTTCCAAGAAGCTTTACTACAGATCATCATCCCTTTTCTACTGAAGAAGCTGGCTCCGACCTGCAAATCCGTGAGTGTGGGGTGAAGGGAGGAAATAAGAGGATGAAGGAAGTGGAAAGGAAGCAGTGGGCAGACGTGATAAGAAGAACAGGACTATAAACCACTAGAAAGCAGAAGTCCAAACACAATGGGGCAGATTTATCACCCAGAAGTGGGTGGGGAGGGGGCTTCAATTAGCTGTAACGTCACTACAGCCCCAATGGGATTGATATAGATTTCGCCTTCTATATACTGAGCCTCTTACTAGATTGGACACATCAGTAGACCTCGATTCGTATATCAAATGGGTCAAGCCCTTGGCCCCTTTTTCAGATGTCTAAAAAATTGTGTGGAGCTTTAGGGTCTCATTGGGTGAAAATCCTTTGAATGAATGAGAATGTCGGAAACCCAACAGCAAAATGCAACATTCAGAATAGTTGTCAGCGTTTGACAGCTTCCTCCTGACGCAGGATAAGCCAATCGGGCAGCTAATAAATGACTTCTCACTTACTGCAGACGTGTTATCTGTAACTCCATGTGGTACAGTGCGAGACATTTCATATAACTGTGCTCTGTGTCCTCGGCAGGAGCTCCCCCGTTACCAGGAACTGATATTTGAGGAGTTGTCGCGGTTTGTGCTGGTGGAGAATATCTATGAAGAGGTTGTACTACAGACTGTGATGAGAGATATTATACAAGGTAAAGCTGGAGCAAGCATTGGATTTACTCTAGCGGTGGAGGTGGAACTGTATTATTTACTAAATTGTTTGCATCTTTCATCATTTTCAGCGGTGAAGGACGCCGCCACCCAGCGCAAACACAACTTGTACCGGGACAGTATGGTGATGCACAACAGTGACCCCAACCTCCATCTTCTTGGCGAGGGGCCTCCCATAAACTGGACTGATGACTATAGCAATGACCACGCTGGGGATCGGCACGGCAGATCTCGCCAAGTGGTTTCCATCATACAAGATGATGAGGCACCCGAATACTTAGAATCATGTCAGGAGGCACCAGCTAATGAAGACATCCCTGAGGAACCGGGCTCCAGCGATGTCCACGCCATCCGTAGCATGCTAGTCAAAGAATTTAATGTGGAAGTTCCAGTTACGGACATTGCAGACGGATCTTCTCAAGAAACACCCCAAGAAGAGGCAACCAATGTGAACCATTCCCAAACAGAGCAAGTGAAACCTGCCGAGCCAGAAACCGAAATGCACGTTTCACCTCATGAGACTTGTGAAGATGAGGTGGATCATAGTCACGTAGAGGAGATGCCCTCTCAGGACCATGTGCAAGATGTTCAACGTGTAGAGGCAACTCCGGAGGATGAGCAGATAGAAGAACATGACAATGTTACAGACGTCTTAGGTCATCGTGGGCCTGAAGATATTGAGGAGGAGACCAGCGACCATGTAGATGAGGAGCAACAACACCAAGCCCGGGAGAGCTCATTGGCGGCACAGCAACTGGTTAAATTGGTGTTGGAACGTGCGAGTGCTGAACACAACGAAACCGAAGCAGAAGAGCAGGCAGTACATGGAAGCCATGAGGAAACCTCTTCCCTTGTCACCCCTACAGAAGAAAGCCAAGCACCGCCGCCGCCACTGCTGTCTCCCGATACACACACAGTGCACACCACACCCGATGATAGCGGCTTCCAGTCACCCCTCAGCGAGGAAGAAGAGGACGCAGAAGGCTACAGAGAAATCCCTGTACCCGCTCCACGCAAGCGCGATGAGGTGATCACCCAATTCTGAGGACCGGTAACATGGGACTGAGCTTGTATATGAACTTCTCTGGAGGGCAGCGCCACGCTCTCCTTCCTGGGCACAGAACTACTTATTTAAATGCTTTTTGGCTCTGCTACTCTCTGCTGTGCCAGGGACGCTATTTTTGCTTTATTTTTTTTCCCCCCTTTTCTTTTGAGGAAGTATTCAATATTCACCAGCACAGTCGCACCTCTGCTCTATAATGTCCTGTCACGCCAATAGATTCACCAAGTCACTAAATCTCACTTCCACCCTCCCGGTGATCAGAGTCCTAGAGCTTACACCATTACTGCCACCTTCACTTCCCGTATAAACACTAACCCCAACGTCAGTGTCTCCCCCTGGTGGAAGGATCACATATGTTACATTTGCCAAAATGTGGCAGATAAGTCATTCCAGAGGAAGGGTTATTCCTATAGCACAACCACTTACCTCCTAAATCTTTATTGGTTCCTGTGTGTAGCATTGCACAGGTAATCAGAGCGCCCATTCCGTAACCGGAGGGGGTCACTGACCCTAGGGGAGCACTCACACACCACGTCCTAAGCCGAGCAGTGCCTTCTATCCGGATCCACACCTGCGGATTTTCCTCTTTTAAATATATTTTATTAAAACTTTTAAATGTTTTAAAGAAATAAGGAAAAAAGCTTCTAATTAATAATAAATAAAACCTTTTATTATAAGAAATATGAAGGTCGTGTGACACATTTTCTGTGTGGATTCATGGAGGGAGAACTTCTCCATTGAGAGAGGCACGCGTATCCATCCAGTGCAAAGTGTTAGATAAATACATGTACTGGTACCGGAGCCGAGAGGATGGGACGCTCACTACACAGAATGCTACAAGTAAAACAAATTAATCATTACAAATAGATTTTGGGTCTGCAGCTCCTGCATTTCCATGATAGCAGCCGACGTAGAAGAGCGACTACACAGGATCTGTACCTCTACCCTGTTACCATGAGGGCAGAGGAGGGAAAGACTACACAGGATCTGTACCTCTACCCTGTTACCATGAGGGCAGAGGAGGGAAAGACTACACAGGATCTGTACCTCTACCCTGTTACCATGAGGGCAGAGGAGGGAAAGATACTAGGATGCAGCATCAGACTACACAGGGATTGTTGGATGACTGTTACCATGGAGATACATTGCTTTGTACAGAACTGTAGACCCCTCCAAAAAGAAAATTCTTAAAGGGGTTGTCAATTTTTGAAAAAATTTATAATACTTCAAAATCAATTAAGTTTCCCAATATACTTTCTTTATC
This sequence comes from Engystomops pustulosus, assembly GCA_019512145.1. Lineage (NCBI taxonomy): Eukaryota > Metazoa > Chordata > Amphibia > Anura > Leptodactylidae > Engystomops > Engystomops pustulosus. The sequence continues at coordinate 69,166,705 of CM033650.1, read as the reverse complement.
AAATTCTCAAAGTTTTCTAGATCTCAGCCTCCTAACATTTTTATAGGAAGCTTTACTGTTTACTTCCTGTGGATAAACGCAGTTCCCTGGTCATGTGATGTCACACAGGTGCATGGCTCATTATATCCCTGGCCATGTGATGTCTCACAGGCTCATTGTGTTCATTGTCACGTGATACAGCTTTGATTACCCGGTGTGAATTTCGGACCAATGGGTCCTTTGCACTTAGTCGTAGCCTTAAGCAATGACAGAATATTCAAGGAAACATCCTAGGTGATGAACCGTGCACCGATGCGACATGACCAGGGATATAACGAGCCGTGCACCTGTGTGAAATCACATGACCAGCGATATAACGAGCCGTGCACCTGTGTGAAATCACATGACCAGCGATATAACGAGTAGTGCACCTGTGTGAAATCACATGACCAGCGATATAACGAGTAGTGCACCTGTGTGAAATCACATGACCAGCGATATAACGAGTAGTGCACCTGTGTGAAATCACATGACTGGTGTTTATCCACAAGAATGGATACAGAAAGTATATTGGGAAATTGTAGAACTTTTCCTTACACTAACAGTATCACATATTTGCTGAAAGTGGACAATCCCTTTAAGGAATTTAATTGTAGAGGCAGCAGCAATGTGAAAATAACCCAAAGAAAACATTCCCAAAATCCTCTATTTTTTGTGATGGAGTAAGACATATCTGGCCACCTGGGTGTACTGCGGCTCTACATGCAGCAGCCATCGATGTGTAATACAGGCGCCAGCAGCCTCGCCCCATAGCAGCAGCTTTGGATTTAGAATTAAAATCTGAAACAGATTCTTCAAAAAGAAGATATTTGGGAAGTTTTCTTCATTATTCCGGGAATGGATCCCAACGGCTCCAGGATACAAGATATTGTCTGTATTTATCGAGGAACATGAATATTTACATCTGCATCATAAAAACAGTAAAAAAGTTATAGAATTGAGCCATAAAACACTAAAAATATAAGGCCACCGAACCGTGGTATTAGAGCTCACAATCAGAACCAAACCCCACACTAACTGGTTATACCGGTCAGAGTGGGAGAAGACCCCACGTTACCCCAGCGTGTGCCCCTACAGCTGTCCGTCAGTGTCTGGAAGACGTGGGGCTCATTCTCCGGGAGCCCCCTATAAATCGTGAGGCTTTGGGTATCTGGTGATTAGAGGGAAGGCCACATAGTATCCGAGGGCAGAGCCGATAATCACAGCGATGAAGATGGTGGCGTTGTAGGACATGACACACAACATCAAGACGTATCCGAGGAAAACCTGGGCCGTGTGCAGGAGGGCGACCGAGGAGTGTAGGAACCACCACCTGTGTGTAGAGAGAGCAGTGAGTGGGGGAGGGGATGCAGAACTGGAGGGGTCCAAACCCCCGGCACTTACCGACACGTAGAGGAAGAAGAGATCTGCACAGGAGGAACAGAGTCCTCCCCCGGAAACAAGGGATCATGGGTGTGTCCAGGGTCAGAGGTCGCAGGCAGGTTCGCCTCCGTGTCAGAGGTGAGTGGGGCGTAAGGGGCAGCGTCTGGTGTCACTGGTATCGTCCGGATAACCCGGCTGAGAAGGTTGGATTTCCACACTTTTGAAAGTTCGTAGAGAACGGTGAGGAGCAAGACCACCACGAAGGAGAGCATGAGACCTGGAGGGGGGAACACGAAAAATCACAGGAGTAATACACCGAAACCCCCAAAACATTACTCATCTCACACCCGATCCCGGACACATAGAAGACCGGACCTGGAGTTCGGCTGCAAGACCTATTGGCGGTCGAACAGCCAATAAGGTGAATTGACTCCCCGGCTGTGATTGGCCAAGGGCACCAGGTCTCAATTTGCCGGATTGGCTGTTTGGCCACTAATCTAGCAATAGGTCCAGGACACACAGCCAAATGTGAACGCCAGGACCGCTCAGCTCTTCCTGCAAAATCAGTTTTGTGTGTCTGTCCGTCTAGGTTATATGCACGGGAAGGGGATTTAATCTGAACCTGTTGACACCTTTTACCTGACTAAACTACTCGCCCTCTCAGGTAGAGTATGAAATGTCCTTTATAAGACTCCCTCTTTAACGAGAAGGCTCACCTATAAAAAAAATCTCCTCCAGTCATGTGAAAATGAGCAGAGAAGAGTCACATTTTGCCTAAAACGAGTCACTGCAGGGAAATGTCACTGCAGACGTCTCTGTCTTCAGTTTTATACCACCTAGAATCATGAATTTGTGTCATATTTAGGGACCAAGCTCTGTGCAGCGCTGCATAATCTGTAGGCGCTATATAAAGAATTATTATTATTATTTAAGATAAGGATCTCATCTTCATATGAGGCTTGTGGTTCTGTGAGCTACAGAACCAGAGATACAATGAAGATATTCTTATATTTAACATGACACCACATATTCCCCAGCACTATAAAACTGAAGATATGGCCACCTGAAGCAAAGTTTCTTGTAGCTTCTAAACATGACTCATGTCAGGCAAATACGACTCACCAGGCTGTGACCTCTGAGAAGGAGCAGGAGGTGGAGCTGTAAAGGAGCACAAAGGTGGGGGCCAAGCTCTGAGGCGGGAGTAACACAGACAAGCCACATGTTGTTTTTTTAAATACATCCAAACCAAAGTCCAACCCCTGTGACTACCCCAGGATTTTGGCAGGATGCAAGGTAAGTTATAACACACAATTATATTGTAAAGCAAATGCTAAGAAAAGGCAGAAAGGCAGATGTGCAATGCAGGTGTATTAATCTTTTGCAACCTGTCTTTAGTGAAAATGAGGTCCCTGGTGACAGGTTCCCTTTAATGTAATGTGACCAGGGTGATGTAATGTAAGGTCCTTTACCCATTTACATTTGCAATGTCTACCCCATGAATGTATCTGATCACATGAATTCACAGCAGCCTCCATTGACGTCTACTCCTCCCCATCTTCCATGGAGGCTGCTGTGGTCTCATGTGATCAGATACATACACAGGGTTGTCAATGTAACAGGACCTTAGATATGTCACCATAGTCAAAAGCCATGAAGTGGTCAATGATGTAACAGAGTGATCTCTCAATTTTTCACATAGCAGCATGTCATAGCATGAGACCTGTCAATCAGGAACAAGGAGGCGGGGCAATGCAAGTAACCCATAAATTGGACTCACTCAGGGTGCATTCAAACATATCATTGAGACAAGGTGCTCCTACTCCACTTAGGGTCGGCTCCAGGTCTCAGTAGACCCCTGGGCGGCAGAACCTCAGTTGGTCACTGTTTTAGTTTCTGAATTTTTAAGAGTTCAGTCTCCTGTTCCCTAAAATATTTCATCAAGTTTATCATCCCAAACAGGCCCAACCATAGTTATTTATATACAGACCCCCCATAGTTATTAATATACAGCCCCCCCATAGTTATTTATAAACAGCCCCACCCATAGTTATTTATATACAGCCCCCCCATAGTTATTTATATACAGCTCCCCCATAGTTATTTATATACAGCTCCCCCATAGTTATTTATATACAGCCCCCCCATAGTTATTCATATGCAGCCCCCCCATAGTATTTATATACAGCCCCCCCCAAGTTTATTTATACAGCCCCCCCCCCCATATTTATTCACAGTCCCCCCCCAATATTATAATACAGCCCCCCCATAGTTATTCATATACAGCCTCCCCCATAGTTATTCATATACAGCCCCCCCCCATATTATATGCAGCCCCCCCATAGTTATTCATATACAGCCCCCCCCATAGTTATTCATATACAGCCCCCCCCATAGTTATTCATATACAGCCCCCCCCATAGTTATTTATATACAGCCCCCCCCATAGTTATTTCATATGCAGCCCCCCCCCCATAGTTATTCATATACAGCCCCCCCCACAGTTATTTATATACAGCCCCCCCCCATTTTTTATATCAAGCCCCCCCATAGTTATTATAACAGCCCCCCCCCATAGTTTTAGTTATATACAGCCCCCCAATAGTATTCAAACCCCCCCATAGTTATTCATATACAGCCCCCCCATAGTTATTCATATACAGCCCCCCCATTTTAATCAGCCCCCCATAGTTATTTAACACACTATTTATCAGAACGCCCCCCCATAGTTATTCATATACAGCCCCCCCATAGTTATTTATATACAGCCCCCCCATAGTTTTTATATACAGCCTCCCCATAGTTATTCATATACAGCCCCGCCATAGTTATTCATATACAGCCCCCCCATAGGTTCTTATATGCAGCCCCCCCCCTCATAGGTTCATATATACAGCCCCCCCCCCCCCATAGTTATTTATATATAGCCCCCCCCATAGTTATTTATATGCAGTCCCCCCATAGTTATTCATATACAGCACCCGCATGGTTATTTTATATTGGAATCAGGGGATTTGAATAGAAGTTTACAAACTGATATTTGTAACATTGCAGCCACGGAGAGGAACCATTAGGAATAAGGGCAATGCTTTATAACCATAGTTGTTAACTAGTATTTATTTTGGGTGGGTAATTTGTACGACAGGTTCTGTTTAAATGTTTCATTTTGGGTCTATGTGTATGGACACCCCGTCTCTTCTGTGATATAGAATATGTGTATAAGGTGGATCAGCTGTTAGTAACGGATCATTTGTTCTGTATCTTTTGTATCATCCACTTATTATCAATAATAGTAGAAGCTCCGCTGCAGTCCCATCATCTCATGGATAAGTCACCAATATCTCAAACCAGGAAAATCCCTTTAAGGCCAAGTTTTTCACAATATGAACCTAACCCAAAACTATTAACGAATATTAGTTTATAGCAAAAGTGGAAATTCATATGAAAAGAAAGAGGAAGTGATAAGAAATCATAAGACGCAGCCACAAGTATTTAACTGTTTGACTGATAGCGACTTATTAGGGCACATTTACTAAGGGCCGTGCACAAATTTATTGTCAGACTCAGGCCCGGCGCTAGCACCCGGCCAAGCTGGGCAAGTGCCGGGGCCCCGGGGTACTGGAGGCGCCCACTCGGGCCCCCGGATCAATTGTACCAGTGTCGTTATAAGACACTGGTACAATTGATCACCATCCGGATCGATCGCTTTTCTGCCTCTATGCTGCGCTGGTGGGGAGCGCAGCATAGAGGCAGAATCTAAAACTCACCTGTCCCGGTTCCCACGATGCGGCGCTCCGCAGGGTATGCGACGGCTCTGAAGCCGGCGCACATGATGACGTCACTGGATCATGTGTGCCGGCTTTAGAGCCGGCGCGTACGGGAGGCCCTGGACGAAGACAGCTGCAGGCGCTGCGCCGGGGGAACCAGGAAAGGTGAATTCTTTTTTTTTATTTTCTTTCCCGGAGGGGAGGGGGTTCAGTGTGTCTGCAGGGAGAGGGTGGGGGTCAGTGTGTCATCAGGGAGGTCATTGTGTCAGCAGGGGGGGTTCATTTGTCCGGAGTGTGGGTTCCTTTTCGGAGGGAGAGTGGGGGGGTCTGTTGTGTCGGCGTGGGTGTTCAGTGTTTCCGGAGGTGGGGTCCAGTGTGTCCGCAGTGGAGGGGGGGGGGTTTTCAGTGTGTCCGTAGGGGGAGGGGGTTCTGTGTCCGCAGGGGGGTGAGGGGGGTCAGTGTGTCCGCAGGGGGGTGAGGGGGTCAGTGTGTCCGCAGGGGAGGGGGGGGCAGTGTGGCCACTGGAGGGCGGCCCACGGAGGGGCCCACTAAGGCTCTGTCGCCCAGGGGCCCACTAAGACCTGGAGCCGGCCCTGGTCAGACTCTTGTACGTTCTTTTATGTGCAAAGCGTCCATACCACATATGTGCCACATGTGACCCTTTTGTGTCGCGGCTGCACTTTCGGCACTGAAATGGACGTTCCGCTGCTCAGTCGGACCGTGCACCACATTTATCATACAAAGTCTGACAGAAATCTAAGCATTTGCATTACAATATAATTGTGTGTTATAACTTACTCTTGCATCCTGACCAAATCCTGGGGTAGTCACAGGGGTTGGGCTTTGGTTTGTATGCATTTCAAAAAAACAACATGTGACTTGTCTGAGTTGCAGGCAGCCTCCATGTTTGTGCTCCTGTACAGTTTGTCCCTGCCCCACTGATGTCAGGCTGACCAGGCTGTGACCTCTGAGAAGGATCAGGAGGTGGAGCTGTACAGGAGCACAAAGGTGGGGGCTGAGATCTGAGGAGTGAGTAACACAGACAAGCCACATGTTGTTTTTTGAAATGCAAATCAAGCCCAGCCCCTGTGACTACTCCAGGATTTTGTCAGGGAGCAAGGTAAGTTATAACACACAATTATACTGTAATGCAAATGCTTAGAAATTGCAGAAAGGCAGATTTGCACTGCTGGTGTGAAGGGCTTCTGCAACCTGTCTCTAGTGAAAATTAGGTCCCTGGTGACAGGTTCCCTTTAAGGGGGTTGTCCACTCACAACAAATAACTCATCTCAGCAGGGGTGCGTTCTCGGGGCGTTTTTAAATGCTTGTTTGAATCAGTCTTTCTTCCTTTCTCCAAGTGTAAGTAGCTGTGAAGGTCTTAACACAGCTGCTTACACTTCCAGAAATTAAGAAAAATGGATTCAAACAGGGTAAAGAAGCAAAAATGCATTTAGAAACGCACCGTGTGACTACATCCTTAGTCATGAGGAGTCCGTCCAGGATCTCCCCTCGCCTCCTTTCACTATCCGCCCCTTCACTCCTCTCACTTCTGCTCTTGCACCCTGGATGTCGGTCTTCTCCTCGATTCTCCCTCCTATCCTGCACCGCCCATGTGCTTTGTTTACACAGAGTCGCCTGTGACAACAACTTACCAATGAGTGGCGGATCAGAGGGTGGAATTTGCCAGGTATTTGGGGCGTGACTATGGTAAGCAGAGGAGCGGGAGGGTGTATCCAGACAGCCTGGGGGACGGATTACAAGAATCCAAAAGATCCTGTCACAGGCATCATTTGCATATGGCTCCTGGGCCAAACAAAAGACGATTTTTGTAGCGACGGATTGATGTAAGAAGGGGAAGGATGATCCGTAGATGTGACAGTCGGAAAAGTCTGTATGTGATGCAAAAAAAGCATGACGACAATGACAAATTTTGGTATCCCCATGATCATACCGTCCCAAAGGATAAAGGGGAGGTGTCGTTTGGAGAGAACAGTGGGAAAAACGAGGTGGAGCTCATACAGGGTGAGAGATCGCCCACATGATACATGGCTCTTCTCCTGGAACCCACTAGTTAAATCTCTGATACTGCAGCCACACTAAGGCTGCGTTCACACAAGGCGTTTACACTGCGTTTGGTAACGCAATACAACAGCTGAGAAGATTTTTATTCTTCACTCCTACTTCATTGCTGTTGACATTTGCGTTTACATAACCCAATGTTAACATTGTGTTAATGAAATATTAACATGTGTTAATGTGTACATTTTGTTGACATCATTGTAACATATATGTTAACATTGTGTTTTGCAAACACAAATGTTAAAAGCTGTGAACCTCCGCTGCTGTATTACGTTTCAAAGTGCAAAGTAAACGCCACGTGTGACTGCAGCCTGAGAGCATTCATATGATGTGTTCAGAAACACAATACAAGCACCTAAATGGGAATTTTGGATTGTTCACGTTGTTGCCCGTTTCCAGTTGCAAACATTTAGGGCGTGGTCAAACGTGGCACTGGGGGAGGGCCTTGGCCCAATCACAGATGTACTTCCAAATATCTGCAACGCAAGCGCCACGGGTAATCACGTCTGACATTAGGAGAAGGTCCTGCCCGCTGCGCTTGTGTCCTCAATATTAGGAACGGCATCTCCTACCTGCCAGGGTCTGGACCGACCAGAAGTCAAACAACAAGGTCACCTGCTCCGAGAAGACGAAATACATCTGAGGAGGAAGAAAGGAGAAATTGTGTGAATAAAATTGTCGGGTCAAAGCCACAAAAGTAAAAGCGCTTCATAGATTTTTGAACTACAAAGTCAGGAAAAACAAAGCGACGCCAAGTAACGGGGTCTAGCAGTTAAAGGAATTGTCCACTTTAAGCAAATTCGAGCAAATAATTGATATTGTTTGTGCCATGAAAAGTTATAGCACTTTCCAATATACTTTGTGCATCAATTCTTCACTCTGTATCAATTTCTAGATCTCTGCTTGCTGTCATGCAATAGGAAGCTTCATTGTCCACTTCCTGTAGATAAACCGGTCCAAGGTCATGTGATGTCACACAGGTGCGCGGCTCGTTGCATCACACAGATCTGATTAAACTGAGTGCATCTATGTGATATCACATGACTGGTGTTTATCTACAGAAAGGGAACAATGAAGCTTCCTGTTGCATGACAGCAAGCAGAGATCTAGAAATTGATACAGAGTGAAGAATTGATGCACAAAGTATATTGGAAAATGTTATAACTTTTCATGGCACAAACAATATACATTTTTTGCTTGATTGTGCTTAAAGTAGACAACCCCTTTAATTCCTATATAATAATCTCTCATACTTAGTAAAGTAGAACGGTTCCAAGTATACACTATTATCCTCAGAAGCACAAAACCAACTCAAAATACAGCAGCCTGATACTTATGAGTCTGCTGAATTCACAAGCGTGGCTCTGCTCGTGAATACAGCATACTCATAGCCACACTCTGTGCTGTATTCTATTACATGCAATATTTGATTATGAAATTTATGAGCCATCCTAAATGCCAAAAAAAGTATGGCACCTTCTTCCATACCTGACCAGGTGCCTATATATAGTGATGACTGTAGCTAAGCTGCAATACCACCTGCTACCCATAGTCAGGTGGGGCGCTGTTAATAGAAGAAAGCATCATGGAAATTGACATGAAATGAGGAGTACAGGGGCTTCTGCAGCAAAGACTAGAACTATACAGATAAGGATCAGTCCGTTATCCTGCAATAGGCCGTCTGTCACCTGATGTGGCCACTACCAGTCTATTCATTGCGAAGACTAGCGATCAACAACAACAACCTTGACCTTGAATGGATGAGGAAGTGAAGTAGGAATAAGAACCCCAATATAAAGTACAGATAAAATCCAATAACAATGCAATTTACAACAATTTACATATAGAACATTTCCTTCAAACTCATGTGATAATGGGCAGAGATGAGTCATATTCATCTGAGATGAGACAAGTTTAGAGGCTGCAGGGGGAAAGTAACATGAGACATCTCTATCTTGGACTTGGTAGTACCTAGAAACATGCTGCTGGTTTCATATAAAAACTAAGAATTTTATCTTTTAGCTGGCATCAGGCATGTGGTTCTGTGGTCTACAGAAGCGGAAATACAGGGAGTTAAAGGGAACGTTTCACCAGGAATGTTATTTGTGACAGGTTCCTGCTGATTTTAAAAATGTCTTTGTCAGCGGTTTAAATCATTTCAGTACTTTATAAGACTTTATTTCACATTACCTGGCTCCCTTCCATCAGTGTGTGGTGAGTCCTAGGGAAGGGACAGCCGCAGTCTGTGTGTGCTGTGTCAATCTCCTCATCCCTTCCCCTTCCTGTCATGTGTATTGAGCACGCAGGGGAGAGATGGGGATGGTGTGGAGGAGAAGAAGAATGTATGAGGAGACACAGGCTGCAACAGGGACTCACCACACTCTACTTGCATGGAGCCAAGTAATGTGAATGAAACTTATGTAATGTACTGAACTGATTCAGAATACTGACAAAAGGCATTTTTAAAAAAAATCAGCATAGCACAGGCTGCTGGGACCTGTCACCACCTAAAAATGACATTCATGGTGACAGGTTCCCTTTAAAGGCATAGTTGGAAATGTTTTGCTTTTTAAAATCGGGAAAAATTCAAATCATTCCTTTACATGTATAATCATGTAAACTAGATGACTAACATGTTGAGTGTCCACACGTCCCACATCCATCATAATAATATAAAGATAACTATTCCATTTGGTAATTGTCACAATTTTTGCCATTTTGCATCCAATAAAATTTTTTATCAAATTGTTGTCCCCAATAGATCGATGAAAACGCCAACTCGACACTTTAAAAAAATGACACCTTACGCAGATTCATACACCAAAGTGTGAAAAGCTTTAGACAATAGTTTAAACAAAACTATATACGTTTGGCATTTCTGTGACCCAAGAATAAGGGGAATGTGGGATTTTGTTTCCAGCTTCCCAGTACAAGGCATGGAATATTACATAGGAAGTATGAGGTGTCCCGCAGATTTCATGCAGTACTATGGCAGGCGCTGTTAGTGCAGGTGTGTACTGGGGCTGATACATTGTGGGTGGGCACTCCTAGACATTGCACTGGATGCAGCAGTAGGAGTAAAAGAGAGATGCCCATTTTCCCCGGGGAAGGAGTTATAGGATGCACTGCACCCGCAAGTCATGCTGGGAGTTGTAGTTTCCAGCACTTGCGTCGCTGTACTTTACGGTAAGGGTTCGGGTTGTGGCCGCCGTGCAGGGTATAACAGGCTGGTACATGGGGCAGGGGGCTCTCACCTGCATGGCTCCGGGTCCCGCACTGACACAGTACAACACCCAGACTCATCCGAACTTCCCCAATCAGCTGACTGTGTGAGAGCGGGGCATGTCGGGAAGTGGGCGGGGACATACTTGGGCGAGTCACGTGACCTGCACGGCTCTCCCTGTCTTGTTATGTACAGTGTGTACAGGGGTCAGGGAGCTCCTGCGGTATTCAGTCAGGGTTATAACCCGGCGCTGTAGAGTCCGAGTATCCCACAAGCCGCCATGTTAGCAGGCCTGTTTTATGCCGGGCTCACACCGTGCGTTTATTTCACCGTTTTGCAAATAAAACCCTTTTTTAAATAAATAGAATAGCGGCAGAAGAGATTAAAACAATAAAAAAAATCTGCCCCCAGCTGCTAAGTGCGTTTCTAAATGCACAGTGTGAACGAACCCCTATGCACCAGCATGTGTGCGATGCCCAATTATATTCCTATTCTGACCAGTCACTGTAGTAGTGGCTCCATGTTTAACATAACTAATTGCAGAGGATCTAACACAAGTGTGAACAGCGTCTTACTGGACACTAGGACTGTGCAATGCGTTATCGCGACATGTGCAGTCTGGATTCTGCACCTACAATGTAAATGTGACATGGAGCAGGACCGGGCACTGATGGGAGACTTGTCTGTTCTTCCATATTGTCAGATCTCTGAGGCGGCAGGTCACTCTCATACAGGTCCTATTCATAGGAGTTTTTATACAAGATTTTGGGTCACAACTCATCACCAGGAGCCGCCCAAATTGTGGTCCAGTTACCTGGAAACCATGAAGTGCGGACAACATCCAAGAGGAAAGGTCATCAGGGATGGTGGCAGAGGACGACCCATCACACCAAATCTTGGGTAACTCAAGGGTGGACACCCCCACAATACAGAAGACCAAGTTCTGACAAAATTTTGCCATCAATTCAGTCCACATCTTCAAACGGGATCACATAAGGAACCAAATAATCCAGTAAAATCTCCAGGATTGTGTATCATCTAGAATATTCCTGCATCCCTTGGATCTCATGGGAAAGACCAATAGACCTGTCCTTCCCCCAGCTGGAACATATGCACATGAGGGAGTGCACCCCCAATGCTTGAGACCCCCATTCAGAAGCCACAATGAAGAGTTGAGGCTTTTATATGAACGCTCATCTGAAAGGAAAGTGTCATCTTGTGACAATATGGCGCAGTTATAAAGATGGCGGCTTCCTGGTGATCATGAAAAGGGCCGTCAGGGGACCTTGTAGTCTGTGTGAAATTTGAGGGTCACTGCAACACTATAAAGATAACATAATCAGCGGGAAGCCCAGGCAGGTGTGCGATTCCCACCAATGCACAACTTGTTCCCTTATTCTGTAGTTAAACTTTACCAAGTCGAAAACTTATTAAAACTTCACACAGAGCAAGAAATGCCAGTCCTCATTCTGTACCCCAAAAACTAGATGAGAGGTTCAGGTCCCACCTTAAAAAGCCGCCAGCTGTACTGCAGCAGCAAAACTAACAGTTCTTAGCCTACCGGCCAGCATGCAGGGAGTCCTTGCATCATGTCTGTATGATGCAGGGACTCCCCATAATGTATGTAGGATAAGACCAGCATACGAGTCTGTTTCCACGTTCTTGTGCAGCCCCGACCTTACACTGTCCAATCATGAATAACTCTGGAAGGACAGGGGAATAGTAACACCAAATATACAGCGTAAGGGCCAAGCTTAGTCTACAAACTGTGCCCTCGCTTGTGTCAGAAGATTATGCAGGAGAAGTGACGGGTCCTCAAACCTTCTCACATGACCTGTGTCTTTGTAGACCCCTGACCACATCAATGTCTACCTTCCCTTTAAAGAATTGCACAACTTTTCATACAAACACAAACTATAACTTCTTGGCTTTTCAAACTAAACCTTTATTTATCCACTTTCAACCATTCCTTTCCTTCTGAGGAGTTGTGAAGACACAAGTGCATTATGTTGCGCCCAGCATGTGAGGCGGGGGAGGACCAAGGGTGCCCCCCCAGCATGTGAGGCGGGGGAGGACCAAGGGTGCCCCCCCAGCATGTGAGGCGGGGGAGGACCAAGGGTGCCCCCCCAGCATGTGAGGAGGACACAAGGGTGCCCCCCCCCCAGCATGTGAGCGAGGAGGACCAAGGGTGCCCCCCCCCAGCATGTGAGGCGGGGGAGGACCAAGGGGCCCCCCCCAGCATGTGAGGCAGAGGAGGACCAAGGGTGCCCCCCCCCCAGCATGTAGGCAGGCGAGACCAGGGTGCCCCCCCCCAGGCAGTGAGGCAGGCCGAGGACCAAGGGTGCCCCCCCCCCCCCAGCATGTGAGGCAGAGGAGGACCAAGGGTGCCCCCCCAGCATGTGAGGCAGAGGAGGACCAAGGGTGCCCCCCCAGCATGTGAGGCAGAGGAGGACCAAGGGTGCCCCCCCAGCATGTGAGGCAGAGGAGGACCAAGGGTGCCCCCCAGCATGTGAGGACCAGGGGTGCCCCCCAGCATGCGAGGCGGGGGAGGACCAGGGGTGCCCCCAGAATGTGAGGCAGGGGAGGAATGGGGGTGTCACCAGCATGTAAGGCGGGGGGAGGACTAGGAGCACCCAGCATGTGAGGGAGGCGAGGACCAGGGGCACCCCAGCATATGAGGGAGGGTTCCTAGAAAGGAGGGGGGGGGGGGGGGACAACCTGTCTCCTGGCCAAGCGCTGCCCCCTCCACAACACTCCCCAGCCACTTCTCTCCAGAGTTGCAGAACGCTTAGACTAAAGTCAAATATTTTTTTTCTTTTCATTTATTTTAAGAGAAATTCAGGGGGAAAAAAAAACAACTAAATCCTAGCAATCCAAACCTCAAATCATGATGAGAGGGGAAAATGAATAAATATCAGGTAGGGGGAGGGGGTATAAACCTTGGCGGGGCCATGTGACATCTATCTATTTGCATACTGTACTGTCCCCACCGATATGTGGCGTTAGATCCCAGAATGCAATTCTCTATGGCTGGAGGAATATACACAGCATACATCACCCCCCTCGTAGGCTTCATCTGCTGCTTACAACTCTCTTCAGTTTTCAACTCTTTGCGGTTTTACTCGACTGCCACCAGGGGGCGTAAAATTTTAAAAAACAAAAAAACTGCATGGATGGGGTATTTTCCGTTCAGTGGTTTATTTACAGGTAAACACCTCAGTATTTTAATTGAAGCTGAAAAATAATAGCGTTGGAATAGTGGCCATCTCTGAACGAGTGCTCCAAGTCTTCTCCTCTTCCACTGGTTTCCTTTTCACATATTTATAGACCTCTCAGCCCATCTCTCCAGCTTCTCTACCCTGCATTCAGAGGTTTTTATTTAATTTTTTTTTTTTTCTTTTATTTCTTTTAGAAGAGCCAAACCAACTTAACTCTTCCTTAGGCAAAACTGAAGCAAAAAAAAAAAAAAAGAAAAAATATATTTATATACTATATCATTTCCCCCCTGCTCCTCTCCGTTCTCTACATTCCTCGGAGCAGTGTTTTCAAGTCTCAGCGCAGCCGCTTTCGCTGCTGGAAGGGAACCGGAGACGTGCGGCAGCTTTTAGAAGGCAAGTCCCTCTTGTCGGTGCCAGCAGGGTGAGCGAGATAGATGCATGGCTTGGGGTTTTTTTGCTTTTGCCCTCTCTTTTATGTCCAACAGTAGAAAACATTAGGTGGCGGGGTAAACCCTAAGCCAGGCCGAACCCCTCGGAGCACTCCTGAATCGCCAAAAGCAGCATGTGACGTAGCTTCTCGTAGCTCTCGTAGGCTGGAAGGTCCAATTGGTTAAAACTGGAGAGAGAGGGAACAAACGTGAGAGTAGTTTATCCACTGATATTATGTAGTCATCAACTTTTACAGTAGAAATTTATTCCATTATTCTCCACATACCTGTAAATCATCACCTTTAAGGACTGATATTGAATAGCAATAGGACCAGGTGGGACCACAATTAAAACAACTTTTATTTATGTGATCTACATTGTATACAAGGTTTAATATGCACAGAAATTCTGCCTCTCCAGGGGCCTTCTCAGCCAAATTTTAATGTACATCAATGTATATGGGAAAATCTTATGATGATTCAGAGGAGTCACACTACCTCATCAATGGTCTTATGGGCGTTTTGGTGTAGGGCAGTGGTGCCAAAGGTGGTACTCAGAGCCCTCTCAGTGGGCACTCTGGCTGTTGCCGCGTGGCAGAGTTCACCAGACAGGGATCCTGCTGAAGTCCCAGGACTTGCCAGGCTTTGCATTATTTTAGCGTGAAGTATCCCGGTCTACCTGAGACTGCAGGAAGAGAGTGGAGGTGTGGAAAGGGTCAGGTTATCATTGGAGCTCCTTCTATGCGACCCCTGAATCTCCCTGTGAATGGCTATCCAAATTTCCTTTCCTTCTGACAAAGATATTGGTGCCCTCCGGCCCATTGAAAGCTGTGGTATAGCACGGAGCAAGAAGACTGCAATAAGTTACTGCTTGAATTGCTAAAAAAATATGCAGGTTTTGGGATGCAGTTTGGGAACTCAACCTCTAAAAGGTTCACCATTACTGGTGTAGGGTATGGTGAGGGGAACATGCATTGTTCTGCCTCAGCATCCCCTTAATTGCTTCCACCCTTAAAAAGAGCAGTCCCAAGACTGTCCCTATTAAAGTGATGTGCCCCCTAACACCTCCCTTACAGGTTTCATCACTTCACGACTCGAAGGTGTTTTAGTAACTTCAGCACCCGATTCCCTCTAAGATGTGGCTCACAGGCCAGTAGTCCGTTCTACTCCATTGTGATGGAGGAGCACGAGGTGCCTTGTTTCCATCCTGGGCTCTTGTTTAATTGTGGTACCACCTCGTCCTATTGCCATTCTATATGTCGTATTGAAGCTATAATACAGGCGGTGCCGTGTCTTACCAAGTGTGGGCAGAAGGCAGCCTGTCCGTAGATCGATCATCTCGATGGATTTGGAATTTCTGAATGCCGTTCATTCCCTCCAGAGCTGCAAAGCCCTGCAAGGGAACCTTGGACGTTCCAGTGACAAACTGAAGGAACTTTGCTCTGTCCGCTTGGTCAAAGGAGCGCAACGCTCTCCAGAACCACTGAATCTGCAGAAAAACATGGCGGCAAGATAAGTCACCCATTACAGACAGACACCACCGTTATGGCATCTTATACAAGGTCTAACCCAATGCTTGGGCATTTACAGAGATTTTCTCTGGGGCGCGATGTCTACCTACAACCCTCACCTGTATAGAGTTAGACTGATACTTGTGATATTCCGTGTTAGATTTCAAGTCATCGATATCTATGGTAGGCAAGCCGGAAATTAGCAACTCCAGTTCCTGCTCAGTGAAGATGGAAATGAGACGCTTGGGGATAATTTCGTAAAATCCTTCAAGGAAAGCTGCCAACTGCTTTCGGATTGCACCTTAAAGACGAGTGATAAAAAAAAGGAGAGAACATAAGGAACATAACTCGGTGACTAGGAAGCCACAGAGACCGCACACAGTATCACCATCACATCAGTACCTGTCATCTTCATCTGGCACACAAGGTGAACATACTCTTTCTTGTTGTCTTCTGTAACCAGGATGTTTGCGCCGTTAGGTTTTAGGTCTCGGACTTCACAGACCCCAAATTCCTGAACCTAATGAACAGAAGACGACAATTCTGGACTATGTGGAGCAGAAAGGAACGCCAACAATAACACAAAGATTTACAAATATGGCAACATTTATCATTAATACAGAAGAGTAAAAGGAGACTAGAGAGCTTGTAGTACCAGGCACAGTCACAATTGTATGCATGGCATAGGGTATGTATAGACCATAAAAGGAGATTGCTAATGCAATCTCAGGCCAAGCATAGAAGACGTCCACCATAAAGTTCTAGAAACCCCTTTAAACTTCATCCATTGATAAAAGCCACCAGCAATGCTGAATGACAAAGTGTATACATAAATCACAAGCTCCCCTTAACAACATGACATCACATATTTACTCACCTCAGTGCTAAATGTTAGGTCATATCCCAGTGTGGAGACATCGTTCTCTAGCAAGTACACCAGCCCCTGGTAGAAGTGATAATCCTCGCTCTCCATATCCGTGTATCTGCAAGGCAGAACAGGCAACCATTGTGTTACATTCTTTCTATTATAGTTCACAGATGAAAGTGAATATGATGGTAGCAGAAGCAGACTACACAAGATCAGTTTGTGCTCCATGGTTACAGAGTACACAGTATCTGCATACTACATACTTTCAAGACCCTTGAATTATAATTTCTGTGAGATTTTTAAATGACAGTAAAAAAGATTTCTGAAAAGCTCTGGAAGTAGAAATTCCTACCTGACGGATTTGCCCAGGATGTGCTTGTAGAAGGACCGTGTGAAGTAGCACTCCAGGAGCCGGTTGTCATACACTGCTTTAGCCACTATCCGCCCGACAAACTTGAAGTAGCTGAGGTGGTTGGGGTTGCAGTGAGAAGAGGGGTTGATGGTGTAGGTGACCCGGTCTCCAGGTGAAGTGCGGAACAGAGCATACATAGGATTGAACATTTCCCTGGAGATGATCATGTACCATTCTCTGAGAAGCCCCCCTGCATCCTGGCCTTCCTCCCCTTCAAAAACTATATACCTACAGAGAAGAGAGGGAACAATAAATAACATCTCTCAACATCAGACAGCTGGAATTAGCATAATGCTAGAATCCACTAATATCTGCAGCTTACAATCTATTCTTCATTTCTTCTGGGGATTTCCGGTGCAGTTCCCGATAAGAGTCCTCAAACACGTGGTCTCGTCTCACATGTACGGCCATGTCTTCTTTTCGCAATCCTTCATCCAGCCGCTCCAGCTCTTGACGGAAGTACCTGCATTGCACCAAATAAATGCCATGTTTAGTGTCATGTGCAAACTCTGTAGGATCTTTACATAGATGAAGTGTCTTAATCATACAGGATTGTGCTATAAAGCAGCAGATTGGGTGTGGCTAAAGAGACCTGTACGTGCCAGATATAGCAGAGAAAACAAAGTATTATGTAATACACAACACATAATGCCAACTATATTAACATTAAAAAAATAATAATACTGACCAACAATATCACACACTTGAATATCAAGGGGTTAAAGGAAATTTTGGGGATCATACTTACTTGCGTTTAACATCAAAGTCCAAGACCCTAATGTAATCCACAAGAACAGCAAAGGGACCATCGGCCAGGTGAGTAGTAGACTGCCTGAGGATCTGATTTAACACAGTGCGATGTGTCTCTGCAGGGGAAAGATCACAAAATGTGTTATTTCTGTGAATAACATTACATAAAGACTTTTACTTTGCATCACTAAAAGACGCCTATTCCAAATACACAGGGGGTCATATAGTCTATGGCAGCATGACCCATTGACCAAACCATACCCAAAGCCTCACCGCACTCCTACCTGCAAATCGTAGGAACTTCTGGGTGTCAGGAGGCAGGCTAGATGAGATATGCATAGCTGAAGGCTCCCTTGAAAAGAAGGGATCTAAGGAAGAAGGTGTAGCGGGGGTGAGTGGTGCAGGTGATAACGGGGGAGGCTCATCTTTAATGTGAGCCAGTTGGCTTTCCCGTGTATCCCGCACAGGAGGCTTGCTCTCTCTCTCCGTTGCGTGGACCAAGAAGAACGCTTCTACAGCCGGCTGAAGGACTGCAGAGCAAAAAGAGGAGAGAGGAAAGTGAATATCCACAGGATAACAGCAATGTGAAGCTGAGACTTGCAGCCTCCTGGTTGTGTACCTAGCACTGCATGCTGATCATGAGACTCCTCCAGCTCCTTTAAGCATTCTCCCAACATGTCCCACAGTTCATCCAGGCTCAGCTGCTCGCTCAGCAGGGGAAGCTCCGGCAGACGCTCCTCCTCTTTCTTTTCAGCAGCTTGAGATCCTTCAGAGGCTACAAATAACCAGATTCACGATTTATACAAAGAAAACACCAAGTACAAGCTCTAAGTCACGCAACATCCGGACACTGACCGACAGACGGAGTATCTTGTGTGGCCGGGGATGGCTGGTCCACATCCATAGGAGATTCCTCCCTCCGAGCAGAACCTTCCGCCTGAACAACAGCAGAAACAGAGTTAGCGGAAAAGCGAGAGGAGGAACCACATGGAAACGTAAAGAGGCTGGTAATGATAAAGGACACACACAAAGCAGCGCAGGGAAGGAAGACGTCATGCAACCAATACAGAGACAATTGCTCGCCGATGTCTGCAAAAGCAATGGATCATGGGAAACATGCACAAGACAGACATACATATAAATGAGGCTCAGATAGAAGATGGACACATAGGAAGGGGTAAATGTCAATAAATTAAATAAAAAGAAGGGGGGGGGGGGGGACAAACTAAGGATGAATGTTCTGCCAGCGCCAGTCATCATGCTAACCGTTGCAGTTTGCAGCTGTCTCCGCGCCCTTTGACCCTCACGTACCATTTGTATAATGGCATCAGCCTCAGCCTCCAGCTGCTGCACAGCTGCCTGGATGCTGCTAGCCGAGGCCAGACTGGCAGCCCCTGCAAGAAGAAGAGTGCCATGAGAAAACATTCGTGCACTCCAGCAAAGACATCACTTCACATGGGGAATCTATCTAATATAGTTTGTGTGTCTGTCCCAGGATGCCCCTCAGCCAGCAACCTCACCCCACTATCTGCCATGACAAATTACACTCAAGACCAATTATAGAAGGCAGTGGTTCCATGGTATGACCGTGAATCCCACACATACGTGAATTTCCCAATGACTTGCAGCTCATGGAACATCAGTCTTAGGCTGCATGCACATATATGGGGGCCGTATATGCTGCCTATATAAGACCCCCACAGATGACAAATGCGCGCATAGCGCCCTATGGGAGCGGAACGGTGCCGCACAAGTTCCGTACCTCGTGAAAAGATACAACATTCGGCGCTGTGCGCAATGTTCCTCTATGAAGAGGGGCGGGGGAGAGCAGCACGGCACCGATGTGTGTCCGCCGTGCTACATTATGGCAGACACACGGCAGTGTGAATTCAGCCATAGGGACATCTGCCGCATTCACATGGCCGTACAGGGGATGTATGTACTGTAACAAGCTTGCAGCCATAGATATTTCCCCCATAAAAGGCAATGGCCGCACTTTCCCAGATACAAGATGTCCCATCTTTCCCCGTGTTATGGGCCGTACCTAATGCATTACAATGGAGAGGGGTCACCCCCCCTCCTCTCCATCCCGGCTGACATATGCCGCCTGGCCTTAGCCGCGCGGTATACTTCAGTGTAAATGCAGCCTAAATCCTAGTAAAGAAGCACATGTTCTCAAAAGGACAATATAGTGTGTGTGTGACCTTTAGCAAAATTTTCTGCATTAAAGTACAATGTGCTTATCTAACATTAGTTATTTTACTGGTTTTATGTTAACAACGCAATATACTAAATAAGTAATACTTAACCCAATCCCCTCCCATTACTAGGATCTGCTGGACAACCACCTATAACATAGATGGGTAATAATCCCTTTAAATAGGAGACTATAGAGGTCTCAGAATTTGAGGTTTGTGAAAGCATACACACTATAAGGATAAATCAATCGTTCCCACCTAGTCGGCTGGTTTGCTTGGCCTTTTTGTTGGCTCTTCTGGTGTCATCTCGGAGCTGGATGATAACCTGTAATACTCGCAGGAAAAACTTCTGTGTGGAGGTCTTAGATGTCAACATAGACATTGAAGGTAATTGAAGCTCTCTGCCCCCAAGGGGC
This sequence comes from Engystomops pustulosus, assembly GCA_019512145.1. NCBI lineage: Eukaryota > Metazoa > Chordata > Amphibia > Anura > Leptodactylidae > Engystomops > Engystomops pustulosus. Next base: position 69,146,437 of record CM033650.1, on the reverse strand, counting down.
CTCTTTTGTGAGGCCACGATGACCACATTTTCTGCAATATCAAACCTGGATCGCAGGGATGGAGTGGGGAGAGACCTGACAATTTAGATTGAATTATGCCCAGAATGCGAAATAGTAATTGGTTGTACAATATTGAGCACAGATCTTGAGACTTACCTGCTCTGCATCTTGCCCTTGGCCTTGGTATTATGCGGCTGCTCCTCAGGCATGCCATCGGGAGAGAGTGCCTCACATTGCATGCGCTTCTGCTGATCCAGGTTATACTCTCGCAGTTCTGCCAACAATGTGCCTAGGACATTTGCAGATGTAAAATTAAATGTCAGCAAAACTAAATATGACCAAATCGATCCCAGAGACTGATGATTCCCTACCTATTTGTTTACACAGGGTGTATCCTAGATGGTGGGCACCGCTCAGCAGCAGTTTTAAAACAGTGTCCCGTGTGCCAGGGTCACCTCTGGAGAGCTGAAGCAGCACATTGGCAGCGTCCTCTAATCCTTCTTCTGAACACGAGTGAGAGGTTAACACCTGGGAGGTAAAAAAGACAAAAAAAACCCTTAAATGAATTCCATTCCATTTTATAGCATTCCAGTTCAAAAGATTGTGAAAAAATTCAGGATGCTCAGTATATGATGACGCCATATCCATGAGGGAGAAAACCAAAATGTAGTTTGTTTCACTGAAAATACGAATGATGCGCAATGGACCACAGGGACTTCTATGGGGGCCCATCATGGACACCCAAGACCCTAAAGGAAATCTACCACAAGGATGAAAGATTGTATTTTGTTTTCCCTCGTTTTTGCAAAAAAAAAATAATGATTATGCATGATTTTTAAAGCTTTTTTTGGGCAAAAACAAGGCTATAAGAAACTAAAAGAAGAGCAGATCCGGTCAGAGGGGAGATACTCCATCTTGGGGGTAGCTGTATGGAAGGAGATGGTTCTTTAAATAATAGTGTAAGAACTATTGGAGAACTGTAGCAAAGCTCCTTCTTCCTAACAGCAGCTCTATACAAATGATGGAGCCCTCTGACCACCCTCCACACTCATTATAAGGGTCATTGCCAAACAGGTGAACACAGAGGGTCTTAGATGTCAGTGAGAAACTGATGACTTATACTGTGGATAGGACATCAATATCAAAATCAGACATTGAATCAGAAAGCCCCTGAGAATGGACTTGTGTTCTTCTTCACATGATCCAAACCTTTGGCATAAGAGCATGCATCTATGGAGGCCACCTCTAAAGCTCCAACTCTGGTGGACGCATCCACAATACATTTCCTTAGGTCAAATGTAGATTGAAAGGTTCCAGAACTCCAAGAATAAAAGCATAAATTACCTCCACAGAAAGCTGCAGCTGTTTTTCGGTGAGTCCTGAAGCTGCCATTTTGTCCGGTGCATTGGACTCGCTTGACTTTGCTGTAGACTTCGTACTTTTCATCACAGCTTCAAGAATTAAAAAATGCATTAGTCCCGCACATAACACGTACACATGTTAAACATGCATTATTCACCAGCCTTAAGTTCAGTGTTATTACAGGGGGTTCTGTCTGGATAGTTGGTCAATTTGTAGATCACAATGGAAAAACCGACCCACTATATACTGTGGATGTCACGTCCCATTTTGGTTCTGGCACATTGGCCTCATATGGAAAGCCCAATGTGCCGTATATCTCCAAACTACACATGTCACCAACCGTATTTTGGCAAAACGAAATACCACAATCACTGAATGATTTTTACATTAGAGCTAGTACGAGTTCACCCCTTTAACCCTCAGCTCCTTCACCAATCCGCCAGGGATCAAGTATATTGTGTCCTGACTGTACACATCACACAGTGCATCAATGACAAGGATAGGTCCATGTTTAATTGTTTACGGGTTACACAGCATCTTTGTGATCCAGTGATCATGTTACAACCTACGATGGAAGCACAACACTCAGCAGAAATCTAAACCCGATTAATTTCATCACTCGCTGTGATTTTAGCATGAGCAGCTTAAAGTCTGCCTGAACCCAAAACATATCTAAATATTACATCTAAAATGAAGGTCTGAAAATAGTCGTTCTAAAAAATTGTGCTGACCTTTAGACTATAAACTCTAGTCTAATTCTTGCTGTGCCCCGGAAACTATACATTACTAGCCCATAGGACCTGATCTCTTTAAAATATACAGACCAGGCATGTGGTAAAGTGTATGCAAAAAGCTCTTGAGCTCCCTCTACTGGCAATTTCGGCCAAGTTTGCAATCTATGCAGAAAGAATGATACATAATGTGATTAGGAAGTTACACTTCTGAGACTTCTATGCATCTCTTCTGCTGCCTTCTGCTTCAGCAATGACGTGGGAAGCGGCCATTACCCAGATTACTGTCTGCAGCACTCACATAGTATTGCTCGGCTAATTTCAAGGAAAATGCAGATGCAAAGAAAGAATCAATTGTTTTGATCCCGGTGTAATTGGTTTGGACAATTTAGCATTCAGATTTGAATGTCTGACATTAAAAGTCCTTGCAGGCAAACCAATACTTACTTGTCACAAGACTTGTGTTGGCAACTGTTGGCACAGTTACAGCGGGTACAGGAAGAGGTACTGGTGCTGTTGCAGGCGTTGGGGCAGGGGCAGGTGCAATTGCATTACTTGGATTAGCCATACTGTCTGGTAATTTATTATCAGGCAAGGCAATAGATATAAGAGAGAGGAGTCTGAGCAATTTCTCTGTAAGCAGCGAACTCCGTCGAATGACAGGATGAGATAACATATTCATGAGTTGTCCCAAAGGAGAGGCCTCCAGGCTACACTGCAAGCTTTCCGCTTCTCCTCCAGAACTTACAGGCACAGACTTTATAGACGTCTTCCCCTTGCGGCTCACATTCATATTGTCTAACTTCACTAACAAGTCCCAGAAGTCTGTGGAGATGTTACTTGCCCCACTGTTACCAGAGGGAGTAGGACAGGGGCTACAAGTCAATTTGATGCTCCTCTCTTTATTTTCACTGTTCTCTACATTGCACTCTTTGGTCCTCTGCTGTGTGAAATGGCTTGGGAACACCTGCAAAGGGAAAAAGAAAGATAAGAAGGTGGATTAGCAGCACACAACACACATATTTCTGACTGCTGTTCTTGAGAATTGCGGGGGGTCAGTCTCGCGATCAGTGGGGGGGCTCCCAGCAGTCAAATCCTTAAAAGAAAAATTCTGAAATTTTAATCCCCTAGTGAATAAAAGATCATTTGTAACCTCGTTATGTTGCTCAGTTTTATTGCTGTTTTAAGCTCCCATCACTATGATTATCAGTGTAAGATTCCAGGGTGTGGGCGGGGACTCTCTAACCAGACACTATGATTCCTCTTGTGCTGTGAGCTGACAATGTGCTTAGATTATCGGGGTTCAGGCTTTATCTATATTGTTATGAAGTTACTGAACATTGTACTAGTATCTGACACATAGAAATAGAGAGATCAGAGATAAGAGGAGATCCATGAGATGGATATAACACAATGGTACTCTCATCTCGGCTAACTCACCTAATCAATAAAACACACAGTGAGCTCTGGTATATGCCTCCTTTCCCTGCTATAAAGACCATTTCTGCCTGTAGCTTATAGAGTAAGTCTCTGCAAGCTGCATGTCCACAGGGAGTGCCTGTGTCTGAGCTGGTCTTGTAATGCAGTAGACAGAGAGTAGTGCTGTGGGCAGACAAGAAAAGCTATTCTTAAACCGAATCAGACCATAGTCAGAAGATTTACAGTTGGATGCAGGTGCAACCAAAATTGTAAACACCAGGACTGATAGGTACAGGTTGGAATTATATCTGTAAAATGCTGTATTGTGTTAACATTGAATTAGAATGTTATTTTGTTATCCTGGGTACATTTAAGAATCTTGTGTTTGTGTGAATATCCCTTTAAATGACCAGATTACTATTGCCCTACCCTGTGATCATTTCTAATATTTTCCCTTTCAATTCCTTTGATGACCAGTGGTGGTCATAACAGCGGATGCCCCAAGCCAATCATCCATAAACTTTACTTGTATATAAGCCGTACAGAAAGATAAAGTTATTACAAAGAAGTCCATACCTTGGCTAACTGAATAAGAGTGTCCAACACATGCCTGCACACCACAGGGGCAGCTTGTGGGTGAATGTGAACAGTAGAGCCGCAGGCTGCATGCTTTTCCGTGTGCTTGCGCCCTAAAGACCTCTGGATTTGGAATATGTTTGTTCGGCATCCAAGAGCGGCGTCCATGGAGACAGAGAGCCAGGACAACTGGTTAGAGTTTTTGGATTCCATTTTGTGCAGAAGCTCCAAGGGGCGACCGTCATGGGCAGAAGAACAAGCCTTGGCCGATGCCCTTTTATCACTTCCTCCAAGAGAAGTCTTGGGGCTCTCTATACAGAGTTCGCTCTCACTGCTTCGCTGCAAGATGGATAAAAGGCTTTTGATGACCCAATTGCGGGTCTGCGCATGGTAACAGAGGTTTCGCAAGACCCTGTGCAGACGGCTGGTGTTTAGTTTCGGCTCATCGACAAAAAGCAGAACGAGCAAACAGGAGAGGGCTTCGTGATCCAACAACAATCGTCCCCGAAGACGCAGCAAGCTGTCCACATTGCTGCCTGCAGGCCTGATGAGATGCAAGGAACAATCAAAGATCTGCATTGAAGTTGTGTAAAGCAAAGTCAGAATAACTTCCTTATTTAAAAATATCAGGGTACAGTTGCAAGGTCCACTAACCGGATGACTGTAGTAGACTGGTCATCACCGCTACAGAATGAACAGAACTGGCCCAATAATGAACCCAGTGCTCTCCTTTATATGTTCAAGCTCCTTCAATCATCTGTTTAGTGGGGGTAAGTTATATCCAACTACAGGGCAACAACCCTACCACAAACATCTTCATTCATATGTTATAGTAATTTTTTTAATATTTATTAAAGGGAACCTGTCACCAGGGACCTCATTTTCACTAAAGATAGGTTGCAAAAGCCCATCACAGCTGCATTGCAAATAGGTCTTTATGCATTCTCTAAGCATTTGCATTACAATAGAATTGTGTGTTATAATTTACCTTGCGCCCTGACAGAATCCTCTGTGTAGCCCAAGGGGTTGGGCTTTGGTTTGGATGTATTTAAAAAAAAACAACATGTGAATTGTCTGAGCTGCAGACTCCTCAGCCCCCACCTTTGTGCTCCTGTACAGCTCTTCCCTCCCCCACTGATGTCAGCTCACCAGGCTGTGACCTCTGAAGGAGCAGGAGGGAGGAGCTGCACAGGAGCACAAAGGTGGAGACCTAGACCAGAGAAGTCTGCAGCACAGACAGGTCACATGTTTTATGAAATGCATCCAAACCAAAGCCCAACCCCAAGGACTACACAGAAGATTCTGTCAGGGTGCAAGGCAAGTTATAACACACAATTATATTGTAATGCAAATGCTTACAGAAAGCAGAAAGGCAGATTTGCAATGCAGCTGTAATGGGCTTCTGTAACCTGTGAAAATGAGGTCCCTAGTGAAATGTTCCCTTTAGAAATTTAAAGGCCACTTCAGCAGTAGTTCTTAAGTGTATGGTATGATCAATTGCAACAAAAAGCAGTTACTTTGCAGAATATTTTTAGGGGGATATAGATATCCACCATACCTGGTGTGGGTGCTGCTGCTTCCCATCTGGAAAGTGCTTCCTCTCTGCACTGCCAGGCGTGTGTACTGTACTCCTCTGTTACCACTCAGGCGGCTTGTAAATGCTGAGGAGGACAGGATAAGTTAGCGCAATCCATAAAAATGCAAATGTTTTTCCAAAGAAACTCAATGTGCTAAGACCCAATATCAAACTCTAGAAACTCCATTTCTGAAAGGACCCTTACTCTGCAAGACAAGGCAGGCTCCAGAACCAGAATAAATGGAGAGGTGTTCAAGTCTCCCACCATTTAGCCTCCAACTAAGCGAGGCAATCACCACATGCCCTGGATTGAAACAGATTTTGTGCAAATGTGCCATCTACACCAACACTGTAGTTTTGCAATACATTACGGGAACCGACAAAACCAGTAGGGTTATATAGTGTTCCCTAGGGGGCCTGAGGAAAAAAAAAAATTTTTTTTGCTCAAAATCTTTTCAAGTTCAAATCACCTCTTTCTCAAGAACAGATTTAAAAAAAAAAAAAAACATTTTAGGTATTGCCACGTCTCAAAAGTCCAAATATAGCAAAATATTAAAAATGGTTATTCTCAGCAGTGAACCCTGTAATGGAAATTAGCACCCAAATATTAGGTAAATATTTTTAATATCTATAAAAAAAACTCTTTAAAAAACAAAAATATATACACATTTGTTATCCATCTGATCGTACCAACCCAGAGAATAAAAGGGAGCTGTCATTCAGGGCAAAGTGAAAGCTGTAAAAACAGAGCCAACAAGAAAATGGTGCAGCTTCCCAGCACACGGCATGGGATAATAAAGACCATTACTTGGAAGTACAATTTTTGAGGCAGAAAACAAGCTCTAAATGAGCCGCTGTATATGGGGGGGGGGGGATTTTTGCATTTGCAAAAAAATTACATAAAAAAAAAAAAATTAGACTTTTAGGAGGGGAGAAAATATGGAAACAAAAAAATTAAAAATAAATAAAAAATGGGCATCTTCAGGGTTAAATGAGGACAAGTACATAAGTAAGCTTTTAAGAATATTAACCTGGGCTTCTGAGGATGGCAGAGAGAGCGGATGTGCTGCTGTGCCCAAACAGTCTCTCATGCATGAGCTGCCTCTGCCGTGCCTCCTGTTCCCTCCGCAGAGCCTGAGCTTCAGCCGCAATGTCCGGGGGCATCACAGCCAGAACACTGTCCTCCATGTCTTCCAGGACACTGCGGCGCAGATCAGAGGGCAGAGTTTGGATGAAAGTTACTGGATCCATCGGGGTATCAGACGTTGTGTTCTGCGCCAGTTCTCTTCTCTGTTGTTCTGCTCTCTGCTGAGCTAAAACCTTTCCACAAGAAAAGGATTAAAGTTAGAAAATAAAGTAGTAAAATAAAAGGTAGCATTAAGCATCTTTATATATAAATATATACACACACCTCTTCCTGTATTGCAGGTGGTAAAGCAGCCAGAAATTCTGGGCTGACTTCAGTGACTCCAGCACTACCTACAACAGGTGGAGGTATGACTGGGGCAGCAGTAGGTGGTGCCCGCGCTGGAGGTCTGATGCCAAGCTGGTTTTGTAGCACCTCTCTACGGATATCTTCTGGAAGAGCAGCAAGAAAAGATGGATCCACTCCCTCAGGTAAGTTAATACCTTTAAAAAAAAAAAAAAAGCATGTAAAAATGTGGGCAAAATTAAATACTTAAAGCAATTTATTACAATAAGGATTGTCGAGTCAAGGTCAGCAATCAAATCTGTGTGACCAAATCCAATTTTAGCATGTGATGATTTAGACAAAGATTTTGGAGCTCAGTTCAATCTTTAAAGGACACCTGTCTTCAGGTCTGTGTCACTTGTCCTGTCACTACTACCTGTTGAAGCAGCTCACAAGGATCCATCCCAGCCGTTAACTAGTCAATTCATACACTAATCATTCTAAAATCAAATGAGGCTGGTCACATGGTCAGAGGCAGTGATGTCACCCCTGTTACCCCTCCCCTTCGCCCTGCTCATGTCTGTGTGTAATGTATAGTAAAGCATTGCTAGTGTCTGTGCTTTATCTGCTGACATGCTGCATCCTCCTAAGGCACAGACATGAGCTACACAAGTACCTGACATGTTCTGCTATAACATGGCTGCCTGGAGCTGTTGTATCTATCCTATACACACACACACAGCCTGCAGGGGGTGCCAGCACCAGGAAGCACATGGAGGAGCCATTACATCATTATACAGGCTGTCAGTCATGCACTGGGGGTGTGGCTGTACCTCCAACTTATGAATAACCCGGACAGCTTGAATATGATAATGACTCATTGGACATCTCAAAGGTCATTTGCATACAGCTTTAGGACCTCATTGCTTAAGTATACAAGTATGTAGAAGGACAATGAAGGGATAGAGGCAATGCTCTGTAATGGCAGTTTATGAAAATACATAATTACTAATAGAAATTTGTATAAGGACAGCAAAAGAAAATTGACCTCCTGTGAATATATGAGATTTTCTTGTATACAATTGAATGGTATTGTATTAGCCAGTGGATTCTCTACATAAAAATACAGACCGTGTGCTAAGAAATTGCCATCTCTCACCTGCTAATGGATCTTCCTCTTCACTACTTGTGGATGGTAAAGGTTCTTCCAGAATGCCACTAGCATCTGTGGCTAACAAGGCTACACTGGGGTCTCTGGTGGAAGGCATATCAGTCGGGGATGCAGCTAGAGAACTAATGCAAGATATATGCATGAATAATTCAGAAAATATAACTACAGAAAAAGCAGACGGGTAATAAAGACACCAATTATAAGTGCTCTGTGCATGAGCTATGTTGCACAAGTGACATAGGAATAGACCACTCTCTCCTATACAATGTAAAAGTAAAAAGCAAATACACCTGTTCATGTGTATGCCCCTACCTGTCATCACCGAGCTGAGACACCACTTGACCCTCATTAGCAATTGGAGGTTCTACAGGCTGCTGGCCAATTGCAATACTGGTGGTGACCACTAGAGGTTGCTCGGAAGGGACAATCCCAGATGGCTCTCCAACTCCTTCCTCCAGCGGCCCGGACGCAAGGCTGCTGGTATCCATGGGCGAGCCCTCCAGCTGACTACTCACTGCAGTAAGCGCATCAGAATCTTCTGCTCGCTCAGGAGACAGAGAAGCTGTAAAATAAATTGTGAAATAGACGTCATTGATGGTCACAGCCTAACAAATGTCAGCCTATATAACCAGTGCTGTATAGTACATATACTAACTGATGGTGGGTGCTGGAGAAAGCTCCATTTGGGTAGCATCCCCCTCAGCGTTGGGTCTCCCTGGTCCAGACTCCTCTTGATCAGCCGGCAGGAGTAACTGGCCGGTGTCTTCCGTACCAGGCTCTGTGTGTAAGCCCTGAGGAAGTTCGGCCAAAGAGGCCTCAGGAGGATGAGCACGTAAAGTAGGATCCAGCGGGACCAGTTCTAGGCTTGTGGGTGTTCCTTCAGCAGAAGAAGGGGCAGTGGGGAAGTTCTCAGGGCGACCACTGCCATCTTGATCTTTAGATGTAATAAGCAACCAGGGAAATAAGTATTAGATGTACACAAACAATTATAAATGTAGATTATGATGTATAGTGTATAAATATAGTGTATAAATAAGTTATTTCATACTTTTTAATCTAGTTTTTAACATACAATAGCAGATTATGACAAGGAATACTGATTGCCACTTCTAAAACTACAATGAAACAGCTGGACTCATGTGCAAAATGCCTCACCACTGGGAAGGCAGTAGGCTGTATAGTTATCTCCAAAATAGGGGCAAAAATCACTGCCCCTTACAACAATACAACTTACTACCTCACCCTGAAGAGGGCAACTTACCCAAGAAGATCAATGTATCAGCACAATTCTTCTACGCACCAAAACTGCTGCTACACACAGAAGGTGAAAGCTTAAGACATTCAAACCAACATCCAGAATATGGAGCCTCAGTCCAGACATGCTGCCGTCGAAAGATGCCGCAGGAAAGACAGTAAACTGTATAGTTATCTCCCAGATCGGGTGTGACCCCAAAACTATACAATCTACTACCTCATCCTGAAGCACCAAACAATCTTTACCATTTGTGCCTGTGAAAAGGAAGTTATGAGAGGAGCAAAAATAGAGCAAATACCTGCAAGGCTCAGCTCGAATGAGGCGTTTCTCTTGGCGTTTACAGCCTAGGGTTAAAAAAAAAAATAAATTTATATGCATTAACAAAATCCTATCAAGTATCCAATAACACCTTTATATAGACCAGTAGAAAAAGCAAAACAAAGACCTGAGGATTTTGATCCTTCGATTCCTTGTCTTCCTTTGCCTTCTCTGCCATCTTCGCCTCCTCTTCTGCCAGCTGTTTTCTCCTCTTCTCTCGCCTCTCCTCCAGCTCCTCATCCCGCAAAGCTTCAAGGTGGTTAATTATGGGAACTTTAACCACTACACAAGGAAAATAACACAGAAAATAGAGTGTCTTAATATTTGTTTTTTTCAGGTAGCTCAAAAATATAAAGGGGTTGTCCAGAGTTTGGAAACATGGCTGCCTTCTTCCAAAAACGGCTCCTCTCCTGACCATGGGTAGGTGTGGTATTGCAACTAAGCACCATTCATCTTTATACAACAGAATTACAATGCTGGCACAAACCATGGACAGGTGAGGCGCTATTTTTTTTGGAAGAAACCGTTTTTAGTTTTTGTTTTTTTACTTCAGGACAACCCCTTTAAAATTGGCCATACCAAAATCAGACTTCCCCCAACTTTTCAATCTGTCAAATCCACCTGTTCATGATTACGTAAAACAAATAACTGCACAATCTCTGCTCCTTCATATCACTATCTCCCCTTCCATATAGATTGTGAGCTCTCACAGACCAGATTCTCCTTCTGTTTCCTGACCACTATAGTTTTGCATTTGAACTTGCATTTGTTCTCGTCTTTCGGTAACGTATGTGAACCCCTTACTGATTGTATAGCACGATGGAATTATTGGTGCTCTATAAATAAATAATAATACACCTCTCTTCACTGTGCATGCACTGGGAGCCAACAAGAAATAGTCTGGGACTCACCTTCAGCATCTCCTACTGACCAAGATAACTAGATTACTAAAGCTCCATAAAGCTGATTTAAGGACCCCAAACCTGGTTACAAGCAACATTTAAATGGAATAAATAATACCATAGAAGAATCTTACCTGATACACAATCGTGCATGCTCTCAGCATCTAACACCTTGCATTCTTCTGTCCAGCGAGTCAAAGCAGTAGGTATACTGGAGAGAGTGCCTTAAAACACCACAAAAGAAACACGTCTAATACACAGTACAAGTTCATGACCGCCACCTCCACCTAAAATACAAAGTTGTACCTTTGAGCACAACCAAAAAGTCACTCACCAGCCTGACTAGTAGCAGTGCTCTGATCATGGAAAAAGTCATCTAACAGTTCATCATCAGAGCGAGCTATAATGTGCACATCATCATTGCCAACAAGGAGGCGTGCACGGCCACGGCTTTGAAGGGGAAGACTGCTGCTTAGTTGTAAAATGTCTGCAGCAGCTGATGGACCAAGCAACCTAGGAGATTAGGAAATGGTAGAATTACACAGATTCCAATTCTAATAACTGCAGACCGCCTTATATCCTCCTCGAACAACTTACCTCTGTAATATTAAGGGCGGGTTAGGTTGCCTGTTTCCAGGATAATGAACATGGATGGTGTGGCCAGCATTTGCAGTGATCTGCCGAAGAGTACGCTGACTTCTGCCAATGCCCTGTGCCAGACGTGTTGTGGAAGTGCCGCTGCCTAATGTTAGAGACCCATGATCTGCATGACGCACCATTAAAGGATGAGTGGCAGGGATATTCCCAGGGGAAGGAGGAATGTCAGCTGTAAACAGTACAGACAGTTACAATGTATACGGAGCACAATATATAGAAAGAAACAACGACAAAGGAGAGAGGTGGGCAAATGTATAAATCTTACTGGCATTGGAGAACATGTTATCAAACTCTATAATGAGATCATCCTCTCTGTCAAATCTCTCAAAGCGCACAAGGGGCGATGCATTCATGTCAGGGTAATCCTCATCCAGCTCCATCTCTGAACAATCATCGTCGTCGTCTTCATCCCCATCCTCGCCCTCTTCATCATCCTAAAAAAAAAAAAAAAAAAATTTATAATGTAAAGGACCCCTTTTCCAACGTGTGAGAAAGTAGTAAACACATCATCAGACAATTCTTTTTGTTGTTGTATAACCTACTTGATCATCCTCATCTTCCTCCTCCTCCTCTTCCTCCTCCTCCTGACTGTCTTCATCCTCATTGCTGCCGCTACTGTCCTCCTCTTGTGTATGTTCTTCTTCGTCCTCAGGGTCCAGGATGTTCATAGAATCTATTATAGGAAATAGGGGAAGTAATAATGGACACATTTATAAAAAAAAATGCCAATGAAATCTCACTGGTGCCGATGGGTATTGGTGGGTGGGTGCTGCAATCTACAAAATATCTCCCATCCTGATATTGAAAAATATGACAAAATATACAACCAGTGTATTTTGCTCTCCCTGTATGTATTGTTGTAAGTGAAAGTAACTAATAGTTAACTTTATTCAATAGTTTCATAATGCAATAAAGCTTACTTGTAATCCAGTTATAAGTGTAGATGGAACTCTTGAACAGATGTAGATATTCAAGAGTTCGATCGCAAGCTATAAAAAGCAAGAACAGAAACGATCCCTGACGAAGGAAGCCGAATAGCTTCTGAAACGCGTAGGAAATTTGTCCTTCACTACCGTCCATAGCCAAGCGGTCACGAAGCAGGAACGCGGGACACCTGAACACAGCTACCGGCTGAGGCGTATTCGGGTCCTTCCCAGCAAGGAGTGAATGCAAGTTCTACACTTATAACTGGATTACAAGTAAGGTTTATTGCGTTATGAGACTACTGAATAAAGTTAACATTTAGTTACTGTCACATACGACAATACATATAGGGAGCGCAAAATACATTGTGTTGTATATTTTAATAAAGGACACAGACACAAATACAACAATCTCAAGATGAAACTGCTAATGAAGCTAAAGTAGTAAAATACTTAGAATCAGACCTCATCACATGCCTGGTGACTTACCTTCCCTATTAGCCTGAAGTGTTGATGCTTGGCTCAGATTTGTAGGAGCCTCATCCATTAACACATCTTCCTGGGATTCATCTTCTACACGACTACCTGCAACAGGAGGGCATTTACTCAGTCAAGGTATTCATGTGATTTTAAACATTTGCACATATCTCTAAAAAGGTTGACCACAGCCCAAAAGGATTAGGTGGAGTTCTGTGCAGGCGCTGTTCATTGACACAAAGTAAGGGACCAGTGGTGAGAGCAGAGGTCCAACAACCCTGGGAGAATGCAAATGGAAAGGAGGTCATCAACTTCCTGTTGCAGACATTAATTTCCTGCTACTATGGATGTATGTTGGTCTGCAGCGTAGCATTTACCACTACTATTATGTGCACCGCATGTCTGTATTTAGCTGGTGCTGGACAGTGTCTAATACAGTTGTATAGGATGGGTGTATTACCCACTCCACCTAAAGCTACATTCACACGAACATACGGTGTATATACGTTCCCCATACACGGCGATGGGAGCGGTACGGTGCAGCACACGTGCCGTTCTGTAGCCGGGAAAGATAGGTCAGGTCCTATACTGTACCGGAATATGGCGCCATGTGCCATATATTACTCTGGAGAGGGGCAGGGGTGAGCGGCGCTCATTCCCCTCCTCCTCTCCCCGGAGCCGATGTATGCCCGCCGTACTACGGTACGGGGGGCATACATTGTGTGAAAGTAGCCTAGATTAAAAATGTCTCTTGTCCTGGAGCAGCTAATTAACATAATCCTTCATTTATGCAGGATTTGTCACCAAGATCCAAGTAGTAGTGGTATGAGAACCACCAATTAGATATATTGTAAAGTAACGAAAAAAGTACCTGCAGCCCCATCTCGCTCGAGAAGCTCATCTATTAGATCTTCTAATTCAGTCTCCACCTTCAAAATAGAAAAAAAAAATATTAAAGTATAAAATAAAATGATCCTGCAGGACATCACAAAGAAAAAAAAAAAAAAAAAAAGTGTTCACCTGCATCTCCTGGGTGCTGAGAACTTCAGGTTGTCCTGTAATGACCACAGCATCAGTCTCTGCCTCTCCATCCATGATGTCTCCATCTGTCACTTCAGCCTGGGAAACATCTTGGTCTTCCTCCTGAGCTTCAGCTCCAGCTTCCCCTAAACGACCCATAGGTAAATATATATCAATATTCTAAAGACACAGTGAAAAGTGAGTACCTGACTTGACAGCTCTGTACCTGTGTCTGGCTGGTTACTGTTTGGATCCCTGGGAGCTCCATGAGTGTCCTGCTCAGACTTATTTTTTCCAGATGTGCCTTTGCTCCCAAATAGCCCACTTGGCTGATTTACTATGCGTGACAAGGTCTCTAGTGGCTTCAGTGCTGCATTCACAGTGTTTGCCATGTTTGGACTACAAAATAAAATTACATAAAACACACAATTGTAACAACTTCTCCATTTAATGTCCCTTACCGACACTAAACATAGCATAAGACATTGCCACACCTTGACAAGTCCAGGCTGTGAGGTACCCGAGCCAGATCGCTAACCAGACCCTTCTTCAGGAAGAGACGAATGATATTGTTCATGCCATTGTGCTGCGTTTTGGTGGCGGCACTGCTGTAGAAGCTCGAAGTGGACGGGCAGGACTCCATTATGGTGCTAATAATACACATCACAGCCTGCAACCTGCACAATCAGAAGCATGAAGTCAATAAATAAGACAAGTAAAACAATAGTAGTGAAAATGCAGTGCATCAGTGTAGATCGCATGGGGAATAAAGATGACAACTACCCAAAACAGCTTAAAAGGTCGGTTACAACATTAGCCACAATTTGCCGAGGATTTCAGAACAGGATGAGGCATCCCTAAGTGTGTTAAGGTAGCAGAGAATATTTTCAGCTCTCTGCGTTGAACATTCCCTGCCCAAAGAGTGTCGGCTGTAGTATTCAAATCGGGACACGAGCCAGTGCCCATCAATAAGAAGGGATGTCAATTATTATTACTTTTATGCCCACACCTGTATAGCAGGTCTCTAGGGCGTCTGCCTTACTCTGCGCTGTTGCATTAAAAACGCTGATAGAAGATTCAATTTAAGCAACTTTGGGTGACCCTGAATAAAGCACTACTGCATGCCTTTGTTGCAGCCTTGCTGATGACATCTTGTCGTCTACAATTCAACTGTTAGAAGTTATGGTCATTACTGGGCACCCAAAAACCTCTGCACTCCAAATGTAAAGTTTCAAATCTGTCATCAGAAAATGTTCTACATAAATACGGAGAACTTTACCTGGCATGCTTCTCTGTACTCTCAGCCATTGCCAGGGCACGGCCAAGTGCTGCCTTTACTTCATTCACAAGCGCTACCTGGGCATCAGTACCACTTCCAGCAGCGGCCAGGCTGGCGAGGAAAAGGCGTGCCAAGGCTGGGGTGTCCTTGTCCTCAGCGTTCTGAGTGTGAGGAAGGAGATGATCCAAGACAAAGGCCAGGACACTGCAATCCTGCATGGAAAAACAGAAATCAAATATGTTCATATACTCCAATGCAGCGGATGTTGTAATCTTATTCCTGACTTATAACGTACCTCTTTAATAAGCTCAGATTGCCCAGCTGTATAGTTGTAGTTGGCTATGAGTGTAGCTATACCCACATAAGACCGGACCAGCTCCGCCAACAGTCGGAGTATAGTAGAAGTGGGCAGAAGAGGTTTGCTGCCTTTCGCCTTCTGCTTTCCTTCTTCTGAATTGCGGTCGCCTTCTTTGTCCTTTTTACCTCCTTCACGGTTTTCCTCTGGAGTTAGAGCTGCTATGAGATGAATGGGAATTATAAGTTTTAAAGAAAAGCACCCAGCTTTCCAAGAACTCTAACATACACAGTAGAAAGACACTGTTACAAGGCACTGGGGCATAGTGAATAAAAACACACAATTAAAAAGTCTACCAATATCATAATGCTAGTCACTTACTTTCTCCTTGAGGAGTCCCAGACTGTGGAGTCTCGGTAGATGAGCTGTCAGCAGTGAAGACACGGGCCTAAAAAGGAAAAAAAAAAACTGGATTAAAAACTGGCGAAATATTCTCAAAACAAAACAAGACGCATAGAAGAAAAAATGCTTACATTGATGGCAAAGCTGCCTTGGGGATCAAAGTCACTGCCTTGTCTGGTGAGATCTCTGTACTGCTGGAAAACTTCATCACCCATGTCTTGCAAGATTTGACTGACTTCTTGGTTCATACCCACAGGTTTTTGCTCATTCTTCTCAGTCACTACAAAACACAATGGATTGATGTAAGTTATTGTGGTGATGGCCCTCATTCCTGTTTTAACGGATGATGGGTTTAGTCTGCAAATATCTTGTTTGTTTTGTATATGTACCCCATGATCTGTTAAGCGCTACAGAATATGATAGCACCATATTAATATTATCCAATTCATACTTTTTAAAAACTGAGTCTGCATAATGTAAACATTGTGCATCAAAAACAAGCTAATGCGTTTTAAATAATGTAATCTATAATGACGTCAATATGAACACTTTATGCACAAATTAAAAGTCAGCTGATGAGATTTGTCTCAAAATATGAACACAAATGAATAGCGCACCTTCTTCTGGAGCATGATAAGCTGCCAGAGCATTCAGCATGTCGTAGATCACCTCCTTTATGGTATCAGGGATGACCGGAAGAGTGGATGGTTTCACAGGTGTGGTCTTGACCAACTGCACAGCATTAGGACCCTTGATGCGGAGATTCTCAAACTCATCATCAGATGCTGTGGGCAAACAAAGAAAAAAGTTGAATAGCCAAGGGTCCTTTTAATAAACAAAAAGGATAAATGAAAAAAGACTGACAATATTATAGAACTGTCAAAGTCAAACTCACCAGTTCCAGATCCTCGGGGTGCAGGAAGAGCTATGCGGATGCAATTGTTTGCAACCTCAGTGAAAATATCAGGATTTCGACAAGCTGCTGGGCCCAGAACCCTAAGAATATAGTTGATCTCACGAGACCCTAGGCTTCCCGATACTACGCCAGAAGTCGTGCTGCCAGCTCCACTTGTTGCTGCTGAACGTACAACCTACAAAATCGCAGAAATTTCGCATTAGAGCATAGGACACTGGAACAGATTGTGGATAAAGATTTGCCAAACACGAACTATGTGGAAGTCCTATTGAAAAAGCTGCATAACCTTATTTCCCATTACTGCTAAAAAATAAAAAATTTTATTAGAGAAACAGAATAATTAAAACTATATACCTTCTCCATTGTGTGTTGCAAAGTGCATGGGTCTTCTATGATATGCCTGAAGAGCAAGGTAACCAAAGGTGTAAAGCCATTGAATCCAGAGCTCTGGGTCAAGCTCAGAATCATTCGTGTACTCTTCAGTTCAGCAAACATCATGGCATATTTATGGTCGCGAGTAAGACGCAAGCACAGGCGGAGAGTAGCATGTAATGTGTCTGGATCCACAGGTACACCCAGCATGCTGACACATGATCGGATCAGTACAGTCACCATCTCTTCTGTGAGCCCTTGGATCACTATGTCCCCAACTTTAGGCTCTTCAGGAGGAGATTCCCTTTCTATTGTAGAGTTCTCAGTAAGCGGTGTAGTCTCTACATAAAGGATAAACACAAATAAATCAAAAACAATTCTAAAGAATAATAGGCAAGTGACCAATACAAAATAATCAAGGAAACAAAAACATGGGATCCCAAGATTAACCCCCCCCCCCCCCCCCAACAGAAATGATACCACCAGTAGGAAAATGACCTGTCCAAATCTACACTAGAGATGAATTGGGGAAAATCCAGACAAGTTTAGTGTCCAGACACAAAGGCTCCATTATAATAAAATGTAGTCACTATCCTCCCGACTGCCTTTATACCAGCAATACTGGGTTTTGTAAGACGTGCACAGGGAAGTGAGGATATTGGGGACATCGGCTATTTAAAGGTTTGTTATTTCTGTACGGATACAGTGGTCTCTCCCATATTTCATCTCCAGCTACACTACAACTACAATAAGATGATCAAATTTGCACCCACCAGTAACCTTCTCCTCCTTTGGCTTTGTTTCAATCTCTTTGCCCTCCTCCAAGGTCTTCTCCAATTCTTGCCCATTTCCGTTCTTACCACTTTTCAGCAATCGGGGAACTCTTAGCAAAGTCAGCATGACAGGGCGGCGATTACCAGTCTCTTCATTTACCTAAAAAGCAGACATAATAGGGACTTGTACACCTTATGAAGGATGAGGACAAATTCAGGGTATTGTTTGACAAAACACTCTTTTACGCAGTCACTGGTTCTAGGATGAGCAGACAATTACCTGGACCATGGTGGTAAACTGTACAGTGTATCTTCGGCGACCAGCTGTAAATCTGACGCAAGTCTCGCCAGCTTTCCATGCTGCATCTATAGTGCTGTTGTTGCTAGCGCTGTAGCTACACCAACGTCCTGATCTGTCATCAAACCAACGCCAGTTGTTACCATTTGACTGTAGATACTGGAGAGGGAAATACAAAACAAAAAGGTAACAACCATTCACCTAATACTTAGTGTGGAAAAAACATAGGGTATCATCGTGCCAAGCCTGTCTGATATGTGGTCACCACATGAAGGTTTCAAGCATATTCTATGCCAGATGCAGGAATGGATGCAAAAAGGGAAAATTTGTGCATTTCCTTTGAGGCATCTATCGGTTAAAGGAAATCTACCATCAAAATCAATCATGATAAACCAGGGGCACTTACTCATAGATCCAGGAACCATGACTGTAGTAATCTTAAATTTGTTATCAATGTCCTCCTTCCTTCTAAAATCAACGCTTAAAATTATTCTAGCGAGCCCGAAGGTGTTAGGTGTTACCAGAGCTACCCCCACTCAGCACTTCACCTCTCTCCCTCGGCCTGATGTAATCTCACAACAGCAGAGAAAGTTTGAGCACACAGTGGGGGGCTCCCTGCACACAGCCTTAAAAGCTGATTTTAGAAAGAAGATTTGTATAATGAATATTAGAATATTAACACAGGTCACAGTGCCTGGACATGCTAGTACTATTGATTTTGATGGTATATTTCCTTTAAAGACCTATGGAACGTAACCGCACATGAAACAGTTGCTCAAAATATACCAAGATGTCAGCTGGTGTCATCTGCACTTGGAAAGCTGCCATCACCCTGTGCCACAAAGAGCTGCCAGATTATAAAACTTCCTGAATTACTGGAAGTCAGTGCAAAGGAAACTGATGGTTCAGAGGCATGGAGGTGGTAGAGAATATCAATCAGCTGTGGCTTTCATGTCACCACACAAAAGCCTGCATTGAGCTAAAGGATTTGCTGTGAATTTCAAGTACCTGACACATTATGACCTCATCCCTGCAGCAAAAAGAAAGTGTTTCAAGATAATCGTTCTGTAACAGACATCTGCAGTGAAGGCAATGCACTCATACTTAAATACATGATCACCAAATTGACACCAAAACATTTCCAAGCAGTTACCCTGTTCATCTGCATTCTCCTTTTGGAGGAAATGGAGGTTTTCTCATAGAAGTCAATAAGTAGGAGGACAGGAGTAATCCACCTGGAAAAAATGGTATTGGCTGGGTGTTATTCTGACACAGGTATAGCTGTAGTTAAAGTTAGTTGTAGATAGGGGGCTTACTTGGGTGTCTGCACTTCCTTCTGCTCCTTCGCTGCCTGCAGACATGGCTGGACCACCTCCAGTAGCTTAATCAGTACATTGAGGATGCCACTTGTTTCAACCACTCTGGCACACGGTAGCTTCAACTCCTGTGACCAGGCAAAGTAAAATGAGTTTTGGAAAAATAGTGGCTCACCTGGCTCAGCGTCGTGCTCATGGAGTACGTCCGGACTTGACGTGGTGGTCAACATAGGAAAAAAGAAACAATTCACTCCGGCACCGGCGTGGCTCATTTAAAATCTTGTTAAAGTCTTTATTTTCTTTATATTAAAAATGAAAAATGACAACCCTGGCAAAAACCGGTTATGGCATAGTACAGGATTTGAGCCTACGCGTTTCAGGTGCTGGACGCACCATTATCATGGCATAAATACAAGTGCAAAAAGAATGACAATATATACCCGGACCAACATGACGTAGTCAGTGTGTTTCCGGTGAACGCCCTCGTATTTAGTACCCTAAAATTACCAACATATAAAATAAAATAAATACATATCGTTATTACTGAAACTCTAAGCATGTATTCCTATGGAAAGACAATCTTAATACGACCATTAGTTTAGAGATATAAGAGAATCGAATGCTAGATCGAGTATCAAATGTCACGTGATCTGAGATATACCGTGATCATTCAATCGTGACGTGAGAGAATCCCATGGCAAAAGACTGAGCGTCATGGCACACCAGTCTTCGTGGCGGGCAACAAGACAAAGGTATGTGAGTTGAACCCGATGTATAGTATATAATTTGTGCGTGTGAGGCGCAACAAGACAAGGTATGTGAGTTGAACCAGATGTATAGTATATGATTTGAGAAACTATGTGTTGATGGAAGGGGGAAAAGAGGTCTATATTCAATAATGGAATAAGAATTCGTGTTTATAATTGAAACCTCTGGCATCTTTGTCTAAGGATAAGATCCAAGGCTTCCTGGTCTTAGTGGCTTTGAGTCTGTCTCCCTCTTACTGATCCTTGGATTGTTCAATGGCATAGTTTCAAGACTTGTTACTACCTTGATGTTTTTCTAGAAAGTGGTCTGACCGCCCCAGATATATTTTTTTTAGAGAAATCTTCTTATTGATGTCTCTGAGGTGCTCAGTAAATCTTCCTTAAATTTTCTGATAGTACACCCTATGTACATCACGTTGCAAATATGCATCTAATGATATATATAATGTGTTTACTGTTGCAGTTAAGGTGTTTTTGATGTAAAAACATCGAGGAATGTCCGTATTTGTAAATGTTCTCGTGTTTTTACATAAACCACAGTTATACACGGATAGGTTCCACATTTATAGAAACCCTTGGTGTTGAGCCAGTATGGGTTTCTTTTGAACGGGTCACGTACCATACTAGGAGATATATGATTGCTAGTGTCGGTGATCTCCTTGACACAACCTTGCATCCTTGTTGCAAAATGTTGGCCAATTTTTATCTTCCATCAAAATCGGTAGATCTTTCTATGATGTGCTTAATTTGAAAATATTGGTTGCTAAACTGCAATGTCACATAGGGGATGTCAGAGGGTGTATCAGGTGGAGTGACTGTGGGTTGCTGTATAGAAGTTGTTGCGGTTTCTATTGTTGCTATGTCTCTGGCTCTACCCAGCATCCAACCAGGATAGTTTCTCTTTTTCAATCTACATATAATGTTGTCAGCTTCTGTGTCATAATTGTGGGTGGTACTACAGTTTCTTCTGGCTCTAATAAGTTCGCCAACTGGAATGCCCTTAATGGTGTGTAATGGATGGGAACTCTGAGCATGGAGTATGGTGTTGCCAGACGTCTTTTTGCGGGGTGTACGTGTCTCAATGTTACCCCCCTTACCAATGGTCAGATGTTAAGTCCAAAAAAACCATCTCTTCTCTGCTAACACAGTGAGTAAAACTGTAGATTGATGGATGTTATTGATATACTCAGTAAACACTGGTATGGCAGGACACATCGCCCCCCAAACGATCAGGAGGTCGTCGATGTATCTGCCATACAGTGCACGAGTCTAGAAAAGGATTGTTGTCGGAATTAAATATATCTCCTCCCAGTAAGCCATAACCAAGTTAGCCAGCGAAGGGGAATATTTGGCTCCCATTGAACCCACAGGTCGTAAATAATGAGAATTATTAAAGGAAAAGAAATTATGTGTCATGAGATACCATGTCAATTCCTTGATGATTAATTTGTGGTTGGATTCATATGACGTGTATCTATCCAAGTGATGATTTAAAGCCCCATAGCACCAAGGGGGAATGGGTATATAGAGAAACAACGTCGCATCCACCCAGGAAAATTCTGGGGACCATTCTATGTATCCATTGATCTTAAGATATCCTTGTATCCTGAATGTATCCTGGTATTCTTTTAACCAGTGGTTGGAGTTGTAAATCCAACCATTCACAAGCGTGTTCGTTCAGGGATCCTAGCCGATATAAGGCGCATAGGGGGGGTTGGTTCTTTTATGTACCTGGGGAGGGCATGTGGAGGGCATAATGGGATGATAGAAACTGTCCAGACATAGTATTCTGTTTTAATATTTGAATTCTTCTTTTAGAAAAACACACCCAAACCGACCCCATCCACCAAAATTTGCATTAACAACTTAGAATACGTTTTGGTGGGATCCCCCGACAATTTGGTATAAGATGCTTGGTCTCCCAGCAAATTGGAGACTTGGTTTGTATACATTTCCAAGTCCATCACGACCACACAGCCTCCCTTATCTGCCATTTTTATGACACGGGACGTGTCCTCCTCAAGTTCCTTTAGGGCCGAGCGCTGTTTGTGGTTGAGATTGGACCTGGTTTTAGAGTTGCTGGAGGAGCAAGCATCGTGCAATTTTTTTAGGTCTCGTTCGATGACCTCCTGATATCGGTCCATAGATAAAGTCCTGGACTGGACGGGATAAACTGGGGATTGGATATTTAATTTTTTTATATTTTTGATGTTCAATTTTTTGACCCCGTTCATCCAGTTCGGCCAAGGCCAATATGGACAACTGTTCCGAAAATTTGAAACCTGTGAACATGTTATCCTGGATAGGAGCAACAGATGTTCTTGGTTCATGATTTGAAACAATGAACCAAGAACATCTGTTGCTCCTATCCAGGATAACATGTTCACAGGTTTCAAATTTTCGGAACAGTTGTCCATATTGGCCTTGGCCGAACTGGATGAACGGGGTCAAAAAATTGAACATCAAAATATAAAAAAATTAAATATTCCTAATCCCCAGTTCTATCCCGTCCAGTCCAGGACTTTATCTATGGACCGATATCAGGAGGTCATCGAACGAGACCTAAAAAAATTGCACGATGCTTGCTCCTCCAGCAACTCTAAAACCAGGTCCAATCTCAACCACAAACAGCGCTCGGCCCTAAGGAACTTGAGGAGGACACGTCCCGTGTCATAAAAATGGCAGATAAGGGAGGCTGTGTGGTCGTGATGGACTTGGAAATGTATACAAACCAAGTCTCCAATTTGCTGGGAGACCAAGCATCTTATACCAAATTGTCGGGGGATCCCACCAAAACGTATTCTAAGTGTTAATGCAATTTTGGTGGATGGGGTCGGTTTGGGTTGTGTTTTCTCCTAAAGAAAGAGAATTTCGGAAGTTTCTCATCCCTTATGCCCATCCTACATGCTCCCCAAGGTACATAAAAAGAAACCAACCCCCCCCTATGCGCCCAATTATATCGGGCATAGGATCCCTGAACGAACACGCTTGTGAATGGTTGGGATTTACAACCAACCACTGGTTAAAAGAATACCAGGATACATTCAGGATACAAGGGATATCTAAGATCAATGGATACGATAGAATGGTCCCAGAATTTTCCTGGGTGGGATGCGACGGTGTTTCTCTCTATACCAGCATTCCCCACTGGTGGCTATGGAGGCTTTAAATCATCACTTGGATAGATACACGTCATATGAATCCAACCACAAATTATCACAAGGAATTGACATGGTATCTCATGAACATAATTTCTTTTCCTTTAATAATTCTCATTATTACAGACCTGTGGGGTTTCAATGGGAGCCAAATATTCCCCTTCGCTGGCTAACTTGGTTATGGCTTACTGGGAGGAGAGATATATTTATTCCGACAACAATCCTTTTTAGACTCGGTGCACTGGTATGGCAGATACATCGACGACCTCTGATCGTTTGGGGGGCGATGTGTCTGCCATACCAGTGTTTACTGAGTATATCAATAAAACATCCATTCAATCTACAGTGTACTCACTGTGTTAGCAAGAGAAGAGATGGTTTTTTTTGGACTTACATCTGACCATTTGGTAAGGGGGGGTAACATTGAGACACGTACACACCGCAAAAAGAGGTCTGGCAACACCATACTCCATGCTCAGAGTTCCCATCAGTACACACCATTAAGGGCATTCCAGTTGGCGAAATTATTAGAGCCAGAAGAAAACTGTAGTACCACCCACAATTAGACACAGAAGCTGACAACATTATATGTAGATTGAAAAAGAGAACTATCCTGGTTGGATGCTGGGTGAGCCAGAGACATAGCAAACAATAGAAACCGCAAACAATCTCTATACAGCAAACCCACAGTCACTCCACCTGATACACCTCTGACATCCCCTATGTGACATTGCAGTTTAGCAACCAATATTTTCAAATTAAGCACATCATAGAAAAGAATCTACCGATTTTGATGGAAGATGAAAAATTGGCCAACATTTTGCAACAAGGATGCAAGTGTTGTGTCAAGGAGATCACCGACACTAGGCAATCATATATCTCCTAGTATGGTACGTGACCCGTTCAAAAATAGAAAACCCATACATGTGCTCAACACCAAGGGTTTCTATAAATGTGGAACCTATCCGTGTTATAACATGTGGTATGTAAAAAAACACGAGAACATTTACAAATACGGACAGTTCCTCGATGTTTTACATCAAAAAAAACACCTAACTGCAACAGTAAACACAATATATATCATTAGATGCAATATTGCAACGTGATGTACATAGGTGTTGTATATCAGAAAATTTAGGAAAGATTTACTGAGCACTCAGAGACATCAATAAGAAAGATTCTCTAAAAAAAAATATATCTGGGGGGTCAGACACTTTCTAGAAAACATCAGGTAGTAACATCAAGTCTGAAACATAGTGCCATTGAACAAGTCCAAGGACAGTAAGAGGGGGAGACAGACTCAAAGCACTAAGAGACAGGGAAGCCTTTTGGATCTTTATCCTTAGACAAAAGAGTGCCCAGGGTTTAATTATAAACAACGAATTTATTCCATTATTGAATATAGACTCTTCCCCCCTTCCATCAACAGCTAGTTTACTCAAATCATATACATAAATCTGGTTCAACACTCACATACCTTTGTCTTGTTGCGCCTCACACAGCACAAATATATACTATACATCGGGTTCAACTCAATACCTTTGTCTTGTTGCGCCGCCACGAAGAGCTGGTGTGCCATGACGCTCAGTCTGTTGCCATGGGAGTTCTCTCACGTCACGATGAATGATCAGCTGATATCTCAGTATTCACGTGACAATTGATACTCGATTAGCATTCGATTCTCGTATTATCTCTAAACTAATGGTCGTATTAAGATTGTCTTTCCTATAGGAATACATGCTTAGAGGTTCAGTAATAACGATATGTATTTATTTTTTTTTTATATGTTGGTAATTTTAGGGTTAACTAAATACGAGGGCGTTCCACGGAACACACTGACTACGTCATGTTGGTCCGGGGGTATATTGTCAATTCTTTTGCACTGTGATTTATGCCATGATAAGGAGTGGTCGCCAGCACTGAAACGCGTAGGCTCAATCCTGTACTATGCCATAACGGTGTTGCAATGGTGTCATTTTTCATTTTTTAATATAAAGAAAATAAAGACTTGAACAAGATTTTAAATGAGCCACGCCGGTGCCGGAGTGAATTTGTTTCTTTTTCCAAAGTAAAATGAGTTTGGGTCATAAAGCAAGTTACTATGAACATGAGAGGATAATGCAGTACACCAGATGAACTAAGGCGGCCATGCACAATCACCTTAGGCTCTTCTCTGTGTGAGATACTGTAATCACTTATGCCTAGAGTGGTCATAGTCCTTTTATTAGTATTCATTTTGGATACTTACAACTTTTACTTAACTTTTTATACACAAAACCAGCAGTTCAGGACGTTTACAAGCTAATACATGGTGTGTGTAAATCAAAGTACCTCAAAAAGCAGAGTCAACAAAAGGATCCGAGTGGCCAGGTTGGAAGCTTGAGGAAGGGTAGCCATCTGGCTTATCCATTCAGACACAGTTTTGGTGTCGCTTGTGGTGAGTGGAAGGGCGGCCTTAATAAGGACATCTGCTGCTTCCCACACCTAGATTAAACAGAATACATTTACATTACTTCATTTTATATCCAAAATACCTAAAACTGAAAAAAAAAAAAAAATTCTGTTCTCCTATATGTCCTCACCTGATTAACCACTTGTTTAAGTATCATGTCCCGATAGTCTGCTCCATTCCGCTTTATAGCGGTCATAATCAGATCACAGACCCGGTAAACAGTGTCTGGTAGCTCATCCAGGAGATGGAAGCAGCCTGGAAGCATCGTGTCTGTGAAGCCATGAAGCTCCTCTTGTTCCAGGGGTTCAGCATCTTGAAACTTTTCAAGACATTTGGCTTCTTCCTCCTCCTGCTTCTCCCTGGCCTTCCGCTCTTCCTCCTCTTTTCGACGGGCAGTCTCCTAAAAAATCAATACGGAGAATTATATCATCTTCACATGCCAACTTTTCTCTAATCTAATAGCAATACCCTGTTTAGTTCTGCAATAACTAAATGTGCATTACATTGGAAAGACTACAGTTACTATTTATGTGGTTTCATATATGCAACACACAAACCAGGTTACTACACCTCCTTGAAAAAGGATGGCCTGTCACACCATGTAGGGGAGGGGAATACAGTGGATGGGAGAAAAAAAGGGAAGGGAACATTGGATCAGGAGGATGGGAGAAAGAAGAGATCAACCTTTTCTAACGCAGGCACAGGAACTAGTGCCCTTTAAAAATGTATGCATGTCTGAATGACTTTTGCACCCTTGTCTGTCCCTCTTTATCCCAACCCTGATCTTGTACTGTACCTCGGGCAGTTCTGCCCTCTGTTCCATAGGGATATCTTGTCCCAACGACATGGCAATGGCTCTCAGCATCTGATCTTCCTCTGACATACTCAAGTCCTGCAGAGCAATAACAGATACCCTGTCAGCTGGGCTGCTCTGCAGAATGGTGAGGTCAGGGCATGAGAGTAAGGATGCATAGGAATAGGAAGACATCAAGTGTCCAATGGGTATCAGGGAGCAAGAGGCGAGAAGGGTGCTGCTGCAGCTTGGCTAAGGGGCCTGCTCTGCTATGCCAGGGAGGGGGAATGGGTCACATTTTATTACCAGCCCTAACCATTTACCATTACTCAAACGTGTCTAGATGTATGGGATTATCCCTCACCTAATTATCCTAACTGTTCTGTCACATGCAGATGCTTAAATATCTGCTTTGTATGAGCAGAGTGGCACAGAAAAGCCTGCGGTAGAAAGGGGCTGGAATGGAGGAGGAGGAAAGGATGGAATGTGATGAAGGAACAGAAGAAGCAGATTTGAAGCAGAACCGGGTAAAATCAAAGAAAAAAAAAAACCAAACAAACAAACTGTAGATCACACTTACCCGCACAACGCCACCGATGAGGGGAGGTGGATGGGTTAGGAGATATTCAGTAGCTTGTTCCATGGTGCTTGTGTTAAGGAGGGCTTCCATCGCATGCTCCCTTGTAAAACCCATATCCATAAGCTGTAGAATGAAAACATTAAGGTTAGGAAAGTCACCCATAAAACTGGGTAAACATACTTTAAAAAAAAAAAAAAAAAAGCCAGCTCATGGCCATTACATTATCAACAAAAATTTTGTAAAGTAAATGAGCCATGTAAACTCAATTCACACTCCCACCTGCTGAAGTTGTTGCTGGTTCACTTGGGGTTCCCGCCTGGCGCCACTCTCGTCCGGCTGCCCAGCTTCTTCTTCACGGCTTCCCTCCCTCTCTTTACTCAGCCGTTCTCGAATTACTGGCTCCCCACGAAGAATGTGACACAAGATGGCGAGCATAGACTCTGCCATGCGCCCACCATACACCTTCAGCGGCTTCCGGTTCCACAGGTTCTTTATACAAGTGAAGGCTGCCTTTATGAAACAAATGGACGATGCACAATTTATGAAAACATTGCAGGATTATTCTTATTTATACGTAGAAAACACAGATCCTATGGTCTGTTTGTCCACCATAAACTTAAAAAGAAATTCAACAAACAAAATAAAAGAAATCTGGACATACCTTCTGTGTAACCACTAGGAAGCGCAAGGAGCTAAACTGAGGGAAGTTTTGTCCTCCAGGTAGCTTGGTGGGAGGTAGAGAGTGTGGAGATTCCAGAACGGTTGTAGGATTCACCATCTTTTCCACCAACATAAGCCAGGCATCCAAAAACTCCCCTGTACCGTCTGGTAGGTCAGAGTGCTCCAAGCCCTCAGAAACAGGCACTCTCCCGCCCATTGATAGGGCCCAGTTAAATGTTCTAAAATGAAAGGGGGGAGTAGAATATTAAAATTTTGGGTTCATTTACCCTACGCTATGGGGATGGCCTGGTAGAGTTGACGCTCTTGGGACTCTAAGCAGCTAAATCGGTGGCCTCAGCACCGGTGCCTAAATTTAATATGCAAATTAAAGGGGTTTTCCCACAAACATAAGTTAGGCCCTATTCACTAATCAGCCTAATTTGCTGATTAGTGTGGGTCTTCGTGATGAGACCCCCAAAGATCACGAAAACGAGGGGTCCTTCGCAGCGCTTGGCAATTTCCGTCAGCTCCATAGAGAATTATGGTGCAGAATGGTCACGCGTGGATGTCTGCTCCATCAGTCTGACTCCATCGGACCCCTCGTTTTCGTGTTCTGTGGGGGTCTCAGCACTAAGACCCCCAATGATCAGCAAGTTAAGCCCTATCCACAGGATAGGGCCTACATTTTGTTCGTGCGAAAACCCCTCTAAGGAAAAAGACATTAATACATAGGTTGGGGAAAAGGGGGGACATGAATCATGTCCATTACATTGGTCTTTAAAACACACAAGTATAAAGGAAACAGACAGCTAACTTACTCAAAAAGTGCATTGTGCCCACCAGAACATAGAAACTTCTGTAACATAAGGTGATATGGATATTTCCTTTCATCAAACAGCATGGGAGAGGTAAAGCCAACAGAGCAGATAAAAAACGTTAACCTAAAAAGACAGAAGAAAAAAAAAAATTAAAACAAAGAAAAAAACACAGGGAAAACACAAAACATGCTGGAGTGCACATACTCACCTGAACCTTGGTGTCGGAGTATATGGGGGAGGTTGCCAGGAAAGCCCTTTGGTAAGTAGTTTTGTCAAAGCAGATGCTGTGGAACGAGCCGCAGGAGTAGGGGCTGTAGTTGTACTTGCTGCATGATGGCTTCGCCTTTGTCGGACAGGAGACCCCACACACAGTTTTACTAAGAGTCCAAAAAGCTCTGCTAATGCTCGACCCAACCTTGAGGACGCTGCAATGGAAACACTCAAACTCAGGGTTGTGCAGAATATTCAAGGCCCAACTAGATCAATTTCACAAACTGGCAATTAATCTTTAATTGCCGTAACTTTGCCCTTACATGAAAATATCATGTTTAACTATAAAATCTATCATTGATGCTTACCTGACAGTAATGGCTTGATCTGTTTAATCCTAGCAGCCATTGCTGGTGTGATCTTCGGTTTACCCTTTGGATCAGAAGTGCTTGGTTCATCAGTTTCCATGGGGGCGAGCGAGTCCCCATCCAACCCAATTCCCTCCAGCAAACCAGTTGTTTCTTCATTTGTAGCTGAACTATCAACATCTCCATCTGTTGGTTGATTAGTAAAAACCTCATGTGATT
Organism: Engystomops pustulosus; assembly: GCA_019512145.1. Lineage (NCBI taxonomy): Eukaryota > Metazoa > Chordata > Amphibia > Anura > Leptodactylidae > Engystomops > Engystomops pustulosus. The sequence continues at coordinate 69,116,963 of CM033650.1, read as the reverse complement.
AGTAAAAACATGGGGCTCCATAACAAAGCTTACAATTCATAACAAGCATTTGTACACAATACTTAGTCATTATACTTTGATTTGTACTACAGACAAACACTTAAATACCTGGTCTTTTGGCTCCTTGTGGTAATGTACTTGCAGTCTTCTCCTCCTTGGGGGCCAGTTTTTGCATGTCTGCTTGTCCAAATTCACACCCAGGTGGCAAACTGAGGCAACAGAAAGTAGTGCAGTGAACAAGAGTAACTTTAAAGAGGACTCATCACCTACCAGTTAAAATCCATCCCAAACTATTCCCAATGTCATTATTCTTGGCTTTATACTGTGATGCAGCCGTTTTTTTAAGAAGGTCCTAATAACCTAATAGATTGCTAAAAAAAATAGGAACTACTTCAAACATAACGTTGGTTATTAGAAAGTGAAGGCTCATCAGATCTTCAAATTGGATTTTTCAACTTTAAATTTTGCGATATCCTATATATTGCAAAAATGTATGACTGAAAACGGTAAGCTTTCAACCCTTTAGACTATAATGGGGTTCATAGCAAGACTTTTATATGCAATTTTAGCTAGAGACGGTAATGGAGCTCCATTGTATGTGGGAACAGTCACTAAAAACATACAAGGAACTTCCAGTAATAAATGAAAGTTTCTAGTTCTACAGATAGAACCAACGGGGGGATGTACCTGTTCGGAGTACAAAGGGAAAGCAAAACTGTGCTTTCCCACACCAGCGAGCAATATAGTTGGCTGAGCTTGTTTAAAACATTGAGTCCCAATTGTGAGCCCCATTGGTTTACAGAAATGGCGCGGATCTCACTCTATAAAACAAAAGAAGAAAAAAAATATTAAAATTACAAACTGTTTGTAAATCTAGGAGATTATAAACATGAACAAAGGATTGGCTTGATTGGCTTACCTGGCCTACTCTGCACGTGTGGACAAACATCATGATGTAGGCGTGAGCCGCCGTAAGAGCGTGGAGCAGCGGTGTGGCCTGAGCAGAAAGTGTGGCATCTGTGACATTCCCAGCACACGCCAACTCTCTCAGTAGTACAGATCCACCTGGCGCCTCAATTGGTCGATGAAGGGGGTCGAGAGACGAAAGAATAGAGTCCAGCTGAAGTAGCCCTTCCTGCAGAACTTTGGGCTCATGAGATAACGTCTAAAAAACAAAAACAAACAAAATGGTAACTATTCTTTGTTGAGCATTTAACAAGCTATCATATAGGTACATACAACTATCCACAATTCTTTCTATTGTATGCCAGATTATCTGCACTGGGTGTCTGAACTTCATTGCATGGATCAGGGTTAGACATTCTTATAGAAGTTTAAATTTTTTTTGTTAATTATGGACAATAATAGATGCTAGCCTAAAAAGTTATGCACCTTCTGCAAATATTTTGGAACAGCAGCTGCCAGGTTCTTTAGATTAATCCATAGCAGGAAAACACAGATACATCAACTAAAATCTGTATCAGAAATGATTCACATCCGTTTCATACCTATTTTAGCCCTAAAAGTCAGAACATGTATAGAAGTGGAGCAGGGATAAAAATACATACCAGAATAGATTTGCAAACTCCAGCCACAGCTTGACATGCAGCAGAGGTAGGGAAGTCAATAGGTAGATTAGGAAGGCCCAATATGGTTACCAGGGGCAGAAGACCTTTCTGACTCACAAACTCCTGGCAGTGATCATCAGTGGTGTTATTACTCAGAATAGATTCAACAAATTTCATCTGTGAGGGAGCAAGAAGAGTGTATAATAAATGATCAGCATCAATCCTTTGCACATATCAAAATCACAAAATCTGCATAGTCTACCACAGAGGGTCAAATAGTCTGCATATAAAAACAAAAAAAATAAAAATTATAGCTGGTTAACCCCCCCCCCCCCCCCCAAAGAAATATCTGAATCCTCGAATCCTAGGTGAACAGCATTAATACTAAACACCCCCCCCCCCCAATCCTCCGGATCAGCAGGGGTCCAGAGGTCAGCCACCATCAATAATAAAATGAAAACTTTACGGAGAGGAAATGACCATGAAACTTACCACGTTGAGAATGTAGTCCATGAGAGGGATGGGGATTCTCTCTTCGTTTCCTACAACCCTATAAAAGAAAGACGGAAGGGAAGCCGGATGAAACTTGCACTGTGCATTCACGTACATAGTCATTTTTTTAAAGTTGTCATAGAAACATATAAGACTTACTCATGAGGCAAGGATTGACTAGGTCAAAGCTGGATAATACAGGTTACCATAGCAATCATTAAAGTGTAAGGTAGAAAGGCAAACAGCAAAACATACCTTAAGAACGGTGAAAATCTTATATTCAGAATATCTAGATTTACAGCCAAAACAAAGAGGCTCTATTCTGCGCCCACCACAAATTACATGCAACAGAATCTAGTACCCACAATTTTTTTTTCCCCCAGGATAGATGACCCAACATGTGAGTACCCCACTCACTATAAGAGAAGGGGTCCACGGTTCGGTCAGAGAAATTCGTTCTGTGTGGTTTCCATTTCCTGGACCGAATCTAGAATAGCCGATGGACGATGCAGAGTTCAGCGATTTGAGTTTCGGTCTAGAAAATCCCTCAAACCCACGGAAAGAACTTCTCATGTTCTGTCTTGGGCATACCGCCATGTGCTTGAGGTGAGGAAGAGGAGACTCCTCCCTCCATAGAAAACAGCAGCGCACGGCCACACACACGCAGAAAGATAGAGCACGCTCTCTCGTTTTGTGGCGTGGATCGGTGCCACCATTACCAACTATGGTGACGTCCCCATGAACGGCCATGTGAATGACCCCTTAAAATGGAACAAACGAGCGTCTCTACTGCCTGGCAGGCATGTGGGTCATCCAGCAGTCACATTGGCTCACTTGTTCTTTGGAGGAGCCAAAATGAAGAGATCAGCAGGTATAACTAAACTCGACACTGCCCCGAATGATACATCCCCACTTTACTCTCTTTTCTCCCCTCTACCTGCAGCAAAGCCATCTTAGTAACATCATTCTACAGGGTTTCTACAACAGCTGGTCTTTGCAAAAGACAGTTACCCTCATGTTCCTTATTGAATTTTGTTACTTAGTTAACAAGCGAGTTAAAAACTTTAGTTAGTAAACTTTTGCTCTTTGGCTTTTCGGAGTGCATCATCCCAATAAAGCAAGGGAATTATATTTTCAATTTCCTTCCCCCTGGTAAGGCCTAGATATAGGCCTTAACCCAATAGGTTTCAGGAGAACTTGGTTTGTGGGATCATAAACTGGTTTTGAAGCCGATGTAAAACACTTCACTTTGTTTACATTTTTCTTATTGAGAGACACTTACTGTTGGCTTGGTTCAACTTCATTTTGTTGAGTTGCACTGAAGCTCTGCATAGCTTGCACTTCCTCCTCCTCCTCGTCTTCACTGGAAGCCTCCTCAGCCGCATGGTTAGACCGGGGTGGTGGAGCAGTGGCCGTGCCATCCGCTTTCTGTATTGATGGCTTTTGACAAATATATTTGGGGTCCCTACCGAGATTGCATATTTCTTCTAAAAGCTAAAAATAAGATATAAACACTTATATAAAAAATAGGAGGTACATTTTACATATTTTATGGTGTCATAAGGTGGTTTAAAAATACTAGTTCACTTGTTGGGAAGCAATTTCACAAACCAACTATCTTACAAAACACAAGGACAACACACACAAAAATGAGCCTTACCTTAATAATAGCAGTGGTGGCATCTGTTTTTAATGTGGGCTGGTGCCTCATCAGCTCATCGACAGCACTGCCCAGGTTAGAGGCTGTATCGCCTGCAGGAGACCGGAGAGAGGTCAAAGCTGGAAGAGACCACGGGCCTCTTAATCCCTCAGCTAGAGACCTGAAGAGAGCCTTCCTAAGCTGCACTACAGGTCTCTTCAGCAGGGGTTAGAGGTGTTTAGAGAAAATTGGGAAGTGCCATGGAGTGAGTTTTCGGGTTAGTGACAGAGCCTTGGAAAGCTAACATCCAAATGCTGGCACGGCTATATGAAAAGAACCATTGATTATCCATGGATTAACAAGTCTGCTAAATGGAAAGTTCTCATGGCACGGATTTTAAGATCAAAGATGTTACAATATAATGGAATATTAAAAGGAAAAAAGCATCAGACCAAAGCTTGTTCTAGGTTACCAAGGCACAAGCTTGTGAACGTTACGTGAACTAAGGCAATTTTGAAAACTGCTGTATCTAGCTAGCACGCTATAACAATAAGTTCCCTTAAGGAAACATGTTACTTACCTAATGGATCTGAGCTACGTCTCCTCCTCATTGCAGGAAGGTAGTCTGGTGATAACAACACTTTAAAAAGCCTTTCAAAAGGTTGGCACTGCACAAATGACTGCAAACCACGGGCATTCAGACAAAGTGCACTGAAAACATTTGGAAGGGAGCCTAGAACCTCCCGGGTAGCAGGTACCTATAAAACAACCAAATAAAAATACTTCAACAAGTACCAAAGTCAGCTTTTAGACTTTATTTAGACTCTGCTAGTATCCCATTAAGTCTTAGGTACAGTTTAAAGGGGTTTTCAGGGATAGGCTATCAATATTAGATGAGTAAAAACTATATAGTTGCAATACCACACACAGCCACCAAGTAGAAAGTGTGCTAATGTAGGGATAAATGTAAATGATCGAATGGCTGTAGCACTAAACCGAGAGGCAAGAGATATTACAGCAACCAATATGTGAGTGCTAAGCACAACATTAGACAGAAGTGAAGGGGCTGATTGTTATCACTTCTGTTATTGTGCAGGAGGAGAAGAAATTCAGATCACCATAGTAGCTTCCGTTCAGGACCCCCAATAAGGAAGAATTGTGGGGCATGGATCATGAGCTCCATTAGCTCCAATGATAATAAAACCCTGTCCACAAGTCCTCAATTTTCCTGTAGACAGGGCACTATGCAATAGGTTTATCGCTACTGCCCTCTCTGTAGCATAGAGTGCAAGTGCAGTTCATGAGAAAGCAACTATAATAAAATGAATGGCTAAATATAGTAAGAAACCCATCTCTTACATCTTTTATAAGAAGAGCGTGCAGCATCACATCCGTCAAACCATTGTCTTGGAGAGAGGAGAGTAGCGAGGGCTCTTGGAACACAAAGACCGTTACCACTTCAGTAGCTGCAGAGCAAAAAAAAAAAAAAAAAGTGTTATCATGCAAAACTAGCTTTTCCTACATAACCATGGATTAGAAGATCATGAATCAGGCTTATGTAACTAGATTTCTACACCAGATTTACCCAGCAAGAAGAGGGAAGGTCCATAATATTCTGCATTGCTGATGATGTGTTTCAGAGATGTCGGAAGAGTTCCATCCATCACTAATATATTGACAAAAGCAAGAGAAAACCTCTTCAAACATGTTCTCAAAAGCCCAAGCAGTAAATTACATTAGTCTTAAAATTACCATGACGAATTCCGTCTGAGAAAGCCGGATCCTGAATTGCCTTCTTCAAAAAATTTAGCATAGATTTCAACAAGGCTGCTCTTTGTGGAATGCACTGCACCCCTGCAAAGTAAAGGAAATCTTGTAAGTGCATCCACTTCCTCACATTTGTGAGTGTTTTAGTATAAAGCCAAATAAAAAATAATTACCAGAGCGTGGCATTACTAAACTCCCTGCACTACTGCTTGTGGTCATAGGCCGTACGTCTGCAGAGGTGGAAGGTCCTGGGCTACTTTCCATGGCTACATCAGATACTAAAATACAAAACATGTCACAACTTCAAGGATCGCTTCACATTAAGTTTTATCACATAGGACAATCTTGCCCTACTATGGCTCCCACTTTGCTCCCATAGTTCTAGTTTCAGGCCCTGCATCTAAACAGAAATTATGTGTAGTACAGGACCTGCTTCATCAATTGAGGGGCCCAGGGTCCAAAGAGTCCAAATACTGAATGAATTGGGTTCTGATCGGATGAAGGGCCCTATATCGAAAGTAATGGGGCAAAGCCACAATAGGGAGCTAGAGTGTGCAAGAACGTGTTTTGTTCCCACTTAACCCAGCTCTGGTCCCCTGGGGGTTTCTCATATTCATCGAAAATACCTTTAAGGAGGTTGGCCAGAAATTAGAATTAGAAAAGAGGGTATTGGGCTTCTTACCACAACAGAGAACAAACTTCTTCAGGCTATGACCATCATTTTGCATGTTTTAAGCAGGTTGGTTCTAGATGCCATCCTGGATATGGGCATCAATACTACTTCATGCCAACCTCTCTAAAGGACATCAAATTACCTGATGGTAGAATACTTACCTCCCCTGCCCCAAATGCCACTAGCCTTTGCTTTCTATCTTTTAGAAGTTCTGGCTTTCATAGAAATAAAGCTTTATAAACTATGCAAAAATGTCCCTGTGGTGCTCTGCTGATTGGCACGCCTACACTAAGAGTCAGATGTCACGGGGTCTCCATCTATTCTCACGCTATATGTGACCGTAGCATAATCTTACTACATTCTGCTATAGTGATAATGAGAGAATTGTAGAGGAAAAAGCAGGAGACATCACCGGCTCTTTCAGCATAGCGTAGCAGTGCCAACCAGCCGAGGGGCATGCTAAAATTAGTTATCATGGCACCACCAATAAGTATTTGCTTAGTTTAAAAAGATTTATATGAAATCCTGCACTTTTAATAGATAGAAAAAGAAGCTTATTGGCGATGGGGAGGCGAATATAAGCATCTACCAGTAGAGTGATCTTAGCTTAAGTAATGAATTTTTTTTGAAGTCCAAAGCTCCTAATGCCATACCTTCCATGTCAGTTTCCATCTCTTCACCCTCCTGAACAGTATTAGGGCGCTGGATTTTTGGTTTAATCACAAATGGACACTCCTTCCTGCATAAATCAACTTCATGCTGAAAATAAAAAAGAACATGCAAAACCAAATAAGATGAAACAATGCAAAGTGCCGTTCATTGATGAGCACAACCAATAAAGGTGGCCAAATAGACAGGTAACAGGTTTAATAGGTCCCTCTACTGAGGAAGAGGGATAAAATCTGGAAATGCTTCTCTGAAGAAAACATTGTTTCAGCAAGGCCTGAATCTCACCTCCAGTCGGTATATGAATATGGACAACCCGCTGTGAGACTGAAAGGCTGCCATATCGAGGTTTGTAATGAGGTCAACAACTCTCACAGCTCGAGTCACAAATGTGATCTGGTCCTGTTCGTCGCCTAGGAATTTGATCACCTGAGAAACATAATGCCAAAGGAGAAAGCTCAAAGCTTGAACTGATGCGGTAAGTGAACAGAAAATGTGAGCTGCTGCCATGGAGACATGTTTATTGCAGTTCTCAGCATGTATACATTACATCATTACATCGCACTTGATTTCCTTTCACTTCATAAACAATACATAAAAGACAGACACGTGCTCAAAGGATCAATTAACACCCAGTGACATGCAAACAAGAGGATCCTTAGGAATTTTGCAGAGAAAGAACACCACAATATTACTTAAAAACTATGGTTATACCTTTAAAAGTGCTTCCATCATGCCACAAGAAACCAAAGCCTCCCCACCAGCATCATAACTGGCTAGATGATACAAGAATGAAAACAGAGCAGTGGCAAACTGATGAGGGTACGGCTCCATCGTGGGATCTGAAAACAGAAAAAGTTCAGGGTATAAAAAAGTGATGACAAAATTATGTAGAAATGGCTGCTCTCTAAGTGATGCAAATATTGCAATCTACATCAGCTGTTTTATCACATTAAAACAACCCATCTTTGCAAACAGATGAAGGAAAATAAAAAAAATAAACACACTTGCACTCACCAATCATAGCCTGAATACAGTTTCGGACAAGAACAGGTAAAAAGCCGTGGTAAGAGGCAGTACCAGTGCAATCTATGATGCTGCTTAATTTGGGCGTTCTTTCCAAGTGAACAATAGAAGTCAGGGTTCTCAGAGATGCTGCTTTGATATCCTGTTAAAGGGAAAAAAAAATAAAAAAAAACATTTATAAATTGCAACTTAACAGAGGTTAATGGAAGACTCATGACTAAAAAACTTTGCTGGAATAGTTGGAGATGGTCCTACCATGAGTTGCTTGTCCGTAATCTGGAGAACATCTACTAATTCCTCTATTAAACCATTGTAAAGAATGCTGTTTGCAGATTCTTGCAAGGCATTAGAATAAACTATAGAAAGACACAAAGATCAAAAGGATTAGAGAAAACTTAAAGATTGCTAAATAACTAAAAAGGAACATAGACTTGACCCTGGAAGCCATGATCAGAAATAGAGCATGTATTACGTTTAGGGAACTGAACATTGGTGGCAGCTGCAACCAGTACAACAGCGGACCGCATCAGTCACACTGGCTCCCTACTTGGCTTTAGGGACTTGGAAAAAGTCAGGAAGGTATTGCTTATTTTATTCTTTGAAGCCATGCACCGTCTGTGCTTGTTTTGCGCACACAGCTGCATGCGCAGGATTTCCTGAGAAACAGGGGGAGGAGAGGAATAGTTGATGAACTCAAGAGGTGTGAATAATTACTGGCCGATGGCGGAGCCTGGAGCTACTGTGATGTAAACAGCATATTGTGAAATGGCTATGATGCAATCTCAAGCTTAATGTAGAGAATCATATCACCAGGCACAATGAAACAAGCAAAGTATCTTTAGTTTACAATTGATGTTTAATGGTAGTACATTTCCTTTAAAGGAAACCTACCATGCACAGTAGCTGCAGCTTTGGAGAGGAGGTTGGATCGCTGTAGCTGCATGCACTTTCGTCTGTAAAGCCGGAGCTACTGCGTATAAGCAGAATACCAGCTTCACAGATGAATGAGCTGCGTGCAGAAGAGAAGCCATTGGAGTGATTGAAAGAAGCTACTGGCATGTAGTAGCTGCAGTTCTCGCTGCACCACGCGGCTACTCTACGTCCCAATAGCCTCTCAAGACTAAACATTAAAATGCCCCAGAAATTAATAAAAACACGGTTGTCAGGAACCTGTAACCAGATTTTCCTTATTAAGTAGATCTGTAGATGGTAGTTTTATTTTCAAAGAAAAACGATTGATGCAAAGAAATCCCTTTAAGGGGCATCTACTACCAGTATGAAGGGCTATATGCAAATGAGCCTGAGGGGCTTAACTAAGTGTTAATGGAGCCTGGAGCCCCTCAGACTCATTTGCATAGTCCTTCATCCTGGTGGTAGAGGCCCTTTAAAGTCAAAGCTACAGTAAGTGTTTGTGAAAGTGTACAATTAAGTTCTACGGCTACAATCAAATTTCATCATGTCTGTACTACTATATCCTAACAAACAAATGACCTTATTAAAAGGGAAATCACATCGCAACCACAGGAATAAATGACAAGTACCTAAAATAGAAATGGCGTGTAGTCTAGCCTGAACGGCTTGTAGTCTTTTCTTGTGATTAGAAAAACCATGTGCCAGCCGTATGTGGGTAAATAAAAGCATCTACAGGACAGAAATGAAAAGTTAGTACAGAAAAATACATGTACACAGACAACTTAAACCCATGCACACTCAAAATGTAAACAATAGGGGGTTGAACCAATGGGTTGACAATTGCCATAAACTCTACCAACTGGTAAAAATAGTAATGCAATGGGGGCAATACAGCAGACACACATTATTGCAAAAGTATACCCCTAGACCAGTGATGGCGAACCTTTTAGAGACCGAGTGCCCAAACTACAACCAAGACCCACTAATTTATCACAAAGTGCCAACACAGAAATTTAATTAGTGATTTAAACTCCCTTCTCTGTCACAGCTTTCCTTGATACCAGCACTCTGAGGACACCAATAAAGCAGAAAATAGTAGAAATTTGGGTGATCATTGTAGCTTCCCTTCCAGAGGAGGAATTGTCAGGGCCAGAGCAGGAGCTACAATAATCATCCAGATCTGTCCACACCTTCCCACTCCTCCAGTAGTCCCAGGTAGCGCTGTCACTTTAAATTACCTCAGTGCACAGCAAGTCCTGGGCTGTCTGGGACTGCAGGAAGATATCTGGAGTCATCTCTGGTGATGGCCTGAGTGCCCACAGAAAGGGCTCCGAGTGCCACCTCTGGCACCAGTGCCATAGGTTCGCCACCACTGCCCTAGACCGTACATGTTAAGTCTAAAAGTTTACAACATGATTTAGAGATTGTGAGAGCCAATGCCATTGTGGGCCAAGTGACACGTCTCTTATTCTTTGGGTTGGTGCAATCACAGGGATACTAAATTTATATAGGCTTTACTGAGTTTTAATATATTTTTCTGACGCTGATGTATTTTTATACTTGGAGTGTACGAAGCTATGTGAGGAATTTTATTTTTGCAGACCGGGCTGACTTTTCTGTGCTATACTGGACTGTATGACCTTTTTATCACTTTTTATAAAAAAAGTTTCAGATGTTGAATAACAGATAAAAAAAGCGTGTGAAATATCCTATAAGCTAACCCCTTAAGACACCATAACATTTGGGAACATAATGGGGACCTTATATTTCGGCCATGACGTTCCCCAACAGGGATCTGTGTAGGAGGCCAGCTGCACGTGAGCGCCAAGCCTCTTCCCGAACAGCCAGGATTGCGATAATCGCAATTGCAACTGTATAACCCTTTAGGCGCCACAGTCAAGAAAGACTGCAGGACCTAAAGGTGTCACCCACCTCTCCAACGGGGCGATGCAAGGCTTTCCTTAACACATTAACAAAAAGATAACCAAATCCTACCTGCTTATCCTTGGGAATGCTGTGCAATTTAGTAAGAGATTCCATTATCTCAGAGGGACTTTCAGAAATCTGGAAAACAGAATTTAAGAATTTATCAGAGATAAGCATACCTGTACGAGACCAAACTTTGCAATGTATAGAAAGGAATGCATTACCTTATCTAACTCTTCTATGTGAATGTAATGTAGTGTATTACTGGAGGTCTGGAAATACAAAGACAGATTTTGTTAATGAACCTAAAACTAAAATTCAGGAGATCCTCCAGAATATGCACTTCAAGCCAATGAACTTACCCTTTTTTCTACTTTTACTTCAGAACCAGGTTCTGCATAAAATTCAAAATGAAGAGTTGTGGCGCTTGGTGGATATTTCTGGAGAGAAAAAGTAAAAATATTTAATACTATAAAATGTGTCAGAACTCTTGATTGGGACTGGACAAATTCCAGGAGCCAGCAATGCTCCCAAAACAAGACTATGCTGGTGCCAACCTCTGCAGGCTGTTCCCCATCAAAGTGCATGTGTGTAGATAGGGAACATTGATGTGCTGAATGGAGGGGAGGTCCAAAAGGCTCCTGAATGCGAGAAGGGAACATTTCTACAGTTCTTTATTTATAAAGAAGTATGAAGGGCAAATTTAATAGTTCAGCAGTTAACAGATGGTAAAATTCACTGTCAAAGGGCATTTCTTTCAGGATGGTCAACTCTACATCGGAACATGCAAACAAAGGTTCCATTCATAGAAAAAACTTTTGGGCCTTTATTCTTCTGATGCTGGGGGTCTCAGATGTAAACCTTCCCCAGGAGTAACACATACCCTTTAAACCTATGTACAAACGAACAGGAATCCAGTATGTTAGTCTTCTAAAAGTAGGGTCTACACCCATGTGTTTTATCCCTCACAGCCAATTACAAAAAGACCATTTTCTTTGAGATCTAAAAAGTCTCCCATCTTAATGACCTTGTGGATGCAAAAATTGCAAGGCTGTATCGAAAAGTCCAAGGAAAAGGTTATAAGGAATGAAAACTACAAAACAAAACTGAGTAAATGACAAGAAAAACAAAAAACTTACCGACATCTGCATGTCTTTACAACACTCGGCAAGACCAAAGCCATTCTCTTTTCCACCCCAACTCTACAAATAAGTAAAACCAGAATTGACTTGCATGTGATCTTATATGGGCAATTTAATGATTTTCATACTTTGTACTGCATGTTCACCTCTGCCAGATGTTGAAGTCTTGACAATAGAGGTGTTCTCTTGTCAGAGGCCAGGCGTGTGATGTAATTGGATCTCTTGCTGAAGACATACAGGAGGTTGAGCACAGCCAATACAACTTGCATGTCAGAAGAAGCGAGCAGAGTTGTCAGGTGCTAAAACAGAACAAAACATTAACTTTTGCTTCATATAGTAAGGACTGCTGCAAATATTCTGCATTTATACAAGACTATTTGATTTGCACCACTAAGTATGTGCTAAGAAGAATTCGCAACTAGCGATCATTTAATTACTTGCCATCTGAAATATTTAACAAACTAATCAATAAATACTTGCTAAAACTTGTCAAAAAACCTTGCCTGCTTCAGCATTACTAGTACCTGTTTCTATATTAGATTATCGCACAATGCTTTATATCATGCACGTACGCACAGTAATTACCTCGATAGAGCTGTAGAGATGCCGTGAGAAGCTATATTCAATAAGCAAAGCAGTGAAATTGAGCACTGCCAGAAGAAGCGCTTTGAGTTGCTCCTTCTCCGGTCTATCACACACGAGCATCCAAGACATGTTCTCCACTGTCTGCCCAGCATCTGCGAGGATCCCATCAAAGCGATCCAGTAGGTCCACCCAGTGATAAAGCTCACACTAGAGTAAAGACAGCAAGTTATTATATACAAAGTGTCTTCTGTTTTAACAAAACAGAACAAAACATCATAATAAAACTATGTCCCCATTTTGTTTTTGGAACATATTCTTAGTTTAAGCAAGTAGAGCTCCATGATTCCATGCAAAATGTGTCCATAGGCTTCAAAGGGGGGGAATTAATTAATCATTAACACTGATTCCAAGCCAGTTTTCTGGTGTACAAGCGGTGAAATAATAGCAAACTGTGGGAATGGAGGGGGTGTCTAGGAGCGCGGTAGCGATGGAATGGGCAGGCACTTGTTCGCTGGTTTTTACGGAAAACTATCCCAGGTCGGACCTGACATTTTTTGGTGTACGGCAAATCTCCCCCAACGTGTCAGAGAGGTCAAAATAATATCCTTCTGTCCTTAATAAGGTGTGTATACACCAGCATAGAGCTGCTTGGAAAACTGAGGAAAATCATGCCATTTCTCCCTGCTGCCTACTGTAAAAGGTTCTGGCTTAACAAAGGCCTCAGTATGGCATCCGCCACCAGCGTATGTGTACTCCAGTTAAAGAACTGGATCATTTTAGCACACTCAAAAACACAAAAAAAAGAAAGAACAGAATCAATCATTGACAGGACACTTAAGAGTCAGGTAACATACCTTTCCTATATTCCATGTTTTGATCTGCTGTAGCTCCAGCAGAAGTTGCTCATCAGTACAAAGTTTCAGCTTGTCAATCAGAGACCTGCAATCTGCAGGCTGCAAAATAAACATATGAGATCAAATGTTAGATCACCCCCGACTACTTAAGAACAGAGCATCATACATAAGATGCAATGTTTATAGCAAAACAGGACAGATAACTCCAAGATAACTCCTGAAAGCTACTTCCTTCAAGAAATGGTGCCCCTATACTACTAAAACTGGGGGTGTAATTACTAGGTGGTTACAATATTTGTTAATAAGGCACAGCGATACCCACCGCCTCTGTTGGCGTCTTCTTCAGCTTCGTCCTGTCTACCTTCATTTTCAGGATTTATAGATTCTATAGCTACAAAAGGAGGAAAAAAATATTTAGTGGTTGTGACTGGGTGTGAACATAAAAACTTTATTAAATCTGGACACTGCAATCCAAAGGACAACGCAGACCTTGCAACAGTTTGCAAATGTCTTCTTGTGCCAGTCCTGTCTACATTAATGAATCAGGACCACGGACAGCTGCAACTCCACTAAAAGGAATCTTCTATGGATGTATGCCTGGGATAAACCTAAATATATTTTAAGGTTACCTCACCCAAGTAAAATTTCCCTTAAACTTACTCTAGCTGGAACCAGCAGGGCACGTAAAAGGAGCAGAAAACTGCATTTGAAGGAGTCTGTTGCAAAACCGCAAGTGTCGTCCGGAGAATTCAAGGAACGAGGAACTCAATGGAAGGACGTACTCAGGATGCAGTGCCAACTAGAAATAAACAAAAAAAATTGGTAAGGTCACACCAAGCCATAGACATCATTCTTATCCTATGTATTAAAGGAAACCTGCCAGCAGAAATTGACCTAATAAACCACTACCGGTATTTTATCAAGCAGGTGGCATCATCCAGAAGAGTGACAAGTAATTTGGTTGTATAAAGTCAAGGAGGCAGAGAGTTTAACACTGAAGTCAAGCTTTGCTCACTTCACAAATCCTTCTTTACTGTAGTTGATGGTCCTGCATCCAGGGATATCACTGACCAGACCTACTTCATTCTTAGGTGAGGAAAGCTTGACTTCAATGCTGAGATCTCCACCTCCATGACTTTATACAAGCAGTTTACATCTCACTTCAATGTAGATTTTCTGGATGATGCCACCGCAGGAAATAAACACAATCTGAAAGGTGTTAAAGAGAACCCGTCAGGCAAAATAACCCCTCTAATCTAAATATATTTTCATAAACTGCCATTAGAAAGCATTGCCCCTGTCTCTTCATTGACCTTCTACATGCCTGTAAACCTAAGCAAAGAGGTCCTAAAGCTGTATGCAAATGACCTGTGAGATGTCCAATGAGTCATTATCATATTCAAGCTGTCCAGCTTATTCATGAGTGGGAGGCACAGCCACACCCCCAGTGCATGACTGACAGCCTGTATAATGATGTGAGGTATAATGGTGTAATGGCTCCTCCATGTGCTTCCTGGTGCTGGCACCCCCTGCAGCCTGTGTGTTTATAGGAGAGATACAACAGCTCCAGGCAGTCATGTTATAGCAGAACATGTCAGGTACTTGTGTAGCTGATGTCTGTGTCTCTCACCTGTATATTAGGAGGATGCAGCATGTCAGCAGACAAAGCACAGACACTGGCAATGCTTTACTATACATTACACACAGACAGGGGGAGGAGAGGGGAGGGGTAACGTGTGACATCACTTCCTCTGACCAGCCTCATTTACATTAAAGATGATTTTTTTAAATGATTAATGTATGAATTGACTAGATAAAGGTTGGGATGGGATCCTTGTGATCTGCTCCAAGAGGTAGAGGTGACAGAAATAGTGACAGAGACCTGATGACAGGTGTACTTTAAGCTGCTTCACAACGTACTGGTAATGGCTAATCACGTCAATATCTGATGACGGGTTCCCTTTAATTCTTGCAGGTTCCAGTGTTGCACATAAATGATCCCTCTCCACTATAGTGATCCCAAGACCAGCTCTGGACTGCACTCTAGGTTCTCTGGGTATTTTTAAAGACACTAAATAAACTAAAAACAAATTTTTTTTTATAGAGTGAACTTGAACATTGCACTCCAGTGAGTCAGTCGGACACGTGACATGTCCCTCTGATTCACTAGGCGACTTTCTCTAGCCATGGGTGTAGATCACCATAGATCATGAAACAGGTAAACACCCTCTCCCACCATGGAGAAGAAAACCCCAAACAGGAAGAAAGTGATTTTCACAAGATTCATTTAAATAAGAAATAAGACACTCAAAGTTTTGTGGTAACTTTCTTAGATTTGCCACATATTCTTAGTCCTGGTAGAGGTACAGAGCTAAACTATGTGTTTTAGTACATCTCTGTCTGTATGCAAGAAGGACCAAGCCCTTCCAATTATTCCTCAGCACAAAAAGTGTGACAAAAGACGTCAAAAAGTTTTACCTTTTTGTGCATTTCTGCCTGCCCCGCTATTGCCAGTTCCTCTTCCGTCACTGTAAGTGTTTATCTAGGTTAGGTCTTCAGATACATTACAAGACTGGCTCTTGTATACATTCTGCATTAACACCGGTGTAATGGTATTTTGCAGACTGTATTGAGGAGACTCTGGAGACCTGTCACTTTCAGCGCTCCGCTGTATTCTTAGCTTTTATCTGGCACCAGTTCAGTCTTAAATAGTCTCGTATCACATTCCTTGACTCACAAAATTACAAACACGGGTCTGAAATGCTGCGGCAGGCTCTTCCTCGTGCACTTCCTTGTCCTGCTTATATGCACCTGTACAAACAATTATTTTGGCACCAAACGGGTTGTAACAAGCGCAGGGGTCGGCAACTCATTGTCGGACTACAACTCCCAGCACGTACTATCCAAGACCACCAGATAGTAATCTGTAAATAGCATTTCTTCTGAAAGCGGCTCAGAGGTCAGAGGCTTGGGTACAGAATTATGTTGAAATTAAATAAGTTTAATAAATGTTCGTGCTGCTGACCCATGCGGCTCTTGTGTTATATTATATTAGAGGGAGATGCCAGTAATCCAATTACAGCGCACTGCAGTCACATCTAACATGGCTGGTAGGAACAAGCTGCATGCGAATGCACAATGTCAGGTAGTCATACACCCTCATTCCTCCTAGCCACCTGTACACATGCATGCTCAGCCTAAGGATTAATTCACACTAACGTGTGACCGCCGTACCGTAGAACGGCGGCGCTGGGGAGAGCAGCAGAGGATGAGCGTCGCTCACCCCCGACCCACGCTATAGAGAAACATGGGGCACGGCGCTGTATTCCGGGGAAAGATAGGACATGTCCTATCTTTCTCCCGGCTACGGAACGGTAGTGCCGTGCGCCCATTGCCGGCCTATGGGGGACGTATATACGACCCCCAAAGGCTGTGTGAATGAGGGCTAACAGAGGTCACAGCAGTGAGAGATAGAGGGGGTACTCTGCTCATGAATAACCGAAGGAACCACTGTTTTAGCTTCAGCGACAACAGCCCTTTAACTAATTCAGTCTAAGGCTGCATTCACACAGAGCGATACGGTGCCGCACGTACCACTCCATACACGGAAAAAGGATAGGACATGTCCTATCTTTTCCCCATGTTATGACTGATACTCTGTGCATTTCGATGTAGAGGGGAGGGGTCATCCCTACTCTCCAGTGTGGCGGATGTTTGCCCGTCCGGCCATAGCTTTGCGGGCATACGTTAGTGTGCATGCGGCCTTACCCTTAGGGCATGTGCTCATTATTACAAATCCATTAACATGACACCCAAAGAATAGCAAAGGGACAATAAGATGCAACACAGAGAGATCGTAACACAGAACGGACTGTGTGACAAACCATCTCAGTATTTTATTGAGCAGGAAACTACTAGCATTTTATAGCAGACTGTACACACCCATTCGGTGTTGCTTCATAAACAACAATTAACACTTTCATTAGTGACACCCAAGAGACCCATTTCCCAATAATTCCAGGTCATGGCTCTGCTAAGACAGCCATGCTCCTCATCACTACAGAACTGGTCATATGGCCTGTATCACAGTGATCCTGATCTCATAGCTATTCATGGAGAACTTTAGGACCTCTGCGTCATTAGCACATAAAGCTTGTAGAGAGATTTTACAGTCACCCGCAGCACCACCTTCACAGACAATTTCTGAAAAGTTTTGTAATTGGATTTCATAATCATAACTTAAATGAACTGTCCGAGGAATATGACAAAATACCCAGGAATATGACAAAATACCCAGATATAAATCTACAATTAGCAGACTTTCTACAATGTCTGTAGTAAGCAAATAGAAGTCATTATAGAAAGTGACATACAGTAATATTAATGGTGGAAGAAAAAGTGAACATAGATGTCACTTACAGAAAGGTTATCTCCACAATCGACAGCTGTCAGTCTAAAGGACTGTGGGGATGCCCCTCCAATCATGAGAAAGACTGCTGGGACGCCCCTCCAATTAAAGAAGTCCATTCATTCAAAAAAATTAGGGTCTTGTCCTCATTAATGAGTGTTGTACCAGGTTGTGTTCTGCTGCTCCATACAATGACATGGCAGTATCGAAAAATTGTGACCGCTGAGGTACAGTAATGAAGGATTGTCTGTGTGTAGGAGGTCAGTACAAATAGACTACTACCGAACAAATATTTTCATCAACCACATATCGCACGCTCAATATACATACTGGAAATATGTGCAGCATCACTGCAATTTAATATTCTAGAACTTAGATCTTCAGCTTTTTGCAGAACCAGAGCAGGAACATGGCAGTGGTCAGGATGGAAATGCCGAAACAGACAGACGCCAACAGTGATGGGCATCCCCATGGCTGAACGACAGCGCTGGTGTAGGTGGTTTTCATTGCATTTTTTAAAAACATCCCCCCTTCCAAGCCCAAGCCTGGGGAATGTGCCAGTTACCAAGCTCAGCTACTACACAAGAGAATGGCACTGGGCTCCGAACCATCTATATCTCAAAAAGACACAGAAAGAAATGTACCCTATGGTTGGCGCATAAAGCCAATGAAACCAAGCGGCATTAGGATCCATTACAAATCTCAAAACCCATTTTTCTAATTATTAAAATTTAGAGTAAACTAATTTATTCAACTTACACATATGCAGCAAGATGTCATAAGCAGATGGAGACTAAAAATTGTAAATCATACATATATATGTGTGTGTGTATATATTTAAAACCTTACAACTTCATTTTTAATTTTAATAATATTGTTAATACCCACAGATCCATCACATATGACTAGATCATCTGTTCTGATCCATTCAGTCCAGCAGGTCTAGGCATGGTCCAGTACATACCGCAGAGGCACGGTATCACCAGAGCTATGACAATAATAAACATCATATTAACCCTTACACCACCAAAAGTGTATAAAAATCTTCAGCTCACCCGAACGCAACCTGTAGCTGGCAATATCAGCAAGACATCTGTGCTCCTTCCACCCTATTATTATGTATACAGGTCAGGCCTGATCAATCACTCCGGTAGTAAACAGGCCAAGTAATCCCCAGCTGGATGCTTTACGCCCATATTCATAGGTTTATGTTTCTTCAACAGTTCTTCAGGTCAATCAGAGTTACTGAAATGTGAAGCAGGTTCCTATAAGGAAACAGGTTTCTCTCCATCTGCCAAAACATCTTACTTAATAGCGTATAGGCCGTACTAGTCCCACATAGACAGCGGTCAGCACAATTGGATAAGTTGTGTCTAGTATCAGATGTCACTGTTTACAAGCGAAAAAGCAGCACTTAACGGTGATAACCGGCCAGACCTATCAGCGCCGCGCAAGTCACATGTGTTTATGTCTCAATGTCATATGAAACCTCAGAATTCCCAGCACAGACGGCAGGATGAGAAATGAATGCAGGTGTTTACAAATATACATGTAGGCAGATTTATCATTCACGATAGTATATAGAGGCTACTACTGTCTACAGTTTAACGGGTCTCCAAATTCTGGTCAGTGTTCTTCCCTGGATAATAGACCCGCTACAAAAACTAGCTTCAATTAAACTGAAGCTTAAAAGGCTATGCAAAATGAAAGGACATTTTTACAAATGAGATTCACATACAATTGTTAATATGACTTTTCTACTATTCAAAATCCATTTCCTAAGGCAATTCAATAGTCTGAAGAAGGTCCCAAGAGTACCAAAACTTCACACGATCACTACAGCCCAAGACCATCCGTTATCATTACTTTCTGGGGTTTCAAGGTTATGTTGAAACAGGCATCACATGCATTGCACTGATTTGGAGAGGAGATCCCTCCTCTCCTCCCTTTTTACATAGATCATAAAGGGTCGACTAAGCAGGTGCTAGAGAAAGTAAAAAAAAAATAAAAATCAAAGTTGCTTGGTGCAGCTACCACTTTATACTTGGGTCTGATGGGTTACAATGGTCTAGCCTTCACTTACTACCATTGGTGGCATAAGGTCACCCATCACCGTATACAGAGACAACCACTAGGACTGTGGCTGCAGCGGTAACATGTCTTCATCTATACATTTAGTATTATGTGGCCATTAAGCTGTTAACAAACACACACACACCAAACTTATCCATAGACCCCCAAGCACATAGGAAAAGGCTAAAATAATTTATTTTCTATATATTGAGGACGGGTTTGTATTGGAATTGATTAAAAACTATATGAAAGTACAATCTGATACACTAATATATACAAATTGGAAATGAACAAAAAGCATGGTGTATGTTTTATTACAGTAAGGACTTATAAAATAATATATGCAGAGATATAAACCTAGAGAAAGCTGCTGATTTATACATCGACAGCCAGGATGTTACATGATGCACCGTCCACATCTGGTTCACCCGGTCATATCAGGACACATATGATCATTACTTCTCTATTCTAATTATACAAACTGACACCTAGTTTCATCATGAAAATACAAACCTATTATAGACACCACTTCAGATATAAAAAAAAAAGGAAACCAAAATAGATTTTTTTTTTTTTTTAAATGACCAAAAGCCAAAACTTATGACACCAAGTCAGTCCTAACCTGGGGACATAATAAAAACAGACAATTCATCTGTGCAGAGCGTTTTACACATCGTAAAAGCTACAAAAATCACCCCTGAGGGGTCACTACCTTAACCTAGAAAGCCACAGGTTGAGACACTGACCTAGTCATAGACATTCACATCTTGTACTAAAAGCATTACCCACAAAGGATCTACAGAATTGGAGAGGGGTCTCATTACTGGCCACCTGGGACCCCAAAGAAACAAGAGAAATTAACCTCATAATTCTCTTTGATTGAGCAGAATGTGGGACCATTACTTTATTCACATCTAGTGGAGACAGACCTATAAAGCGCTATATCAATCCCATAAAAGTGAATAGACCAGTTATCTGGTACATCCAGTAACACTTCATTCACAAAGTGGAATCGAGGATACTTATCACCTGTCCTGGCACTTTCTATAGGTCACCACTGGCCAAAGCAGAGACCTGTATACAAGCGACACATGAGTGACGGACCGGGAACAGGCTGCAAGTTCTGTTTTTTAAGGTTATTTTTTAGAAGTCAGAAACGCCCCCTTAAAGGGAACCTGTCAGGACACTTTAATACAATAAACCAACTACAGGCATTAGTATCCAAACTGTCCTGTAACATCTCTGACCCCAAGGCCATATATATATATATATATATATATATATATATCAGACTTGCGCTCCCCACGTTGTTGCAGTTCTTCAATGAAGCCAGATCGCTACAACGCGGCTTCATTGCAGAAGTCCTGTATCTACAGCGCATGTGCAGTGAAGCAGCGGTGTAGTACGCCAACTTCACTACCCGACTGCGCTTGCTCATAGAGCACTGGACCAAAATAATAAGTATGTAATATTAGTGAAGTTTGATTAGAGCCAGGGTCATGAAATGGACTGCTTTAGAAAGGGGCAAATTATTATCCTTATGGACAGGTGGTTTAGTGTCCCAAATCGCCAACACAGGTCCTATATTTCCCACACGGAAGGATTTTATAGGCACTGTATATAAAAACAATACACAATTATAATCAGGTAGTTTTAAGTTGTCCGAGATATATATTTCATTATGCTTCCAATCTAAAAGGTTTTAATAATAAAAAAAATGTACACCTTACCTTCATGATCTGCTACTACTAACAACCTGACACTACACAGGACAACACTGGTTCTTACTTCCAACTCATCAATTCAATGGGTGAGCCAATGGTCATTTAAAGTGTGTGAACACCAGTGAGCAGCATTCCAGTGACTGGACAGCAGAATTGGGGGGGGATCAGGCAAGGTAAGGAAGAGGAATTAATTGCAAAAAAAAAAATCATCAGAGATTGTAAGCTCTTGTGATTCCCTCATTCCCTTTGTTCCATCTGACAAGTTATTGCTCTGCAACGCATCGTTGTGTCTGTTTATGTACCCCAAAATCAGTAAAGCAATACAGAATATGATGGCAGCAGAAAACCCCTTTGAAGGTAAATAATTTATTCATATAATCCATACTTACAACTTAGGTGCTTTTTTTTCAGACAAATTCATTCCGTAGAGGGAGAGGAGGTTCTGACTACTAGTGGGGTACAACCACTAAAGAGAATGGGTGACTAGAAGAGATGTGCCAACACTTGCCATTGCACCATTTGTTTCCACTACAGAGAAGTGTGGTGTGCTGCTGTCCGACAAACACAAAAGTGCCCACTAACCCATTTTCCACTAAAACGTGACTTTATTTACATTACTTTAAAACTACCTCCAGTAAAACAGTGACAGCCAATCACATTTCCACTCTGTACCCCTCTGTAGTTCGTCCAAAAAGATACCGGTTTATTGATGGCCTATTTAAAGGGGTACCTTAATTATACACGGAGAGGGGATCTATGGGTGTATTCCTCTGCTGTCACCTAGTGTGTGACGTGGACAGCAATATTTATCCTAAGTGTGTGTACAGATTGTAATGATTTCTGCCTTTTTTACACTCCTTAGTAATAGAAGTAGACTTCATTCCTTCAGTATCATGTTCAGTGATGTACAATATCTAACATAACAAGTATTACCCCTTATGACCTAACTTAGCATCTGCTGTAACAATAAACCATTCCCTTTTATTAATAGCCATTAACATCCCTACATCTGGAGGATTAGTTAGAGATGACAACACAGTGTCTATACGCTTGTGGTCTCAATTGGGCTGGACTAACACACGTCACACATGTGCACTACAGCTCCAGTCACATGGAGACCCCTATTCTCAGGATCAGTGCTACTTCTAGATATCAGATTTTGCCCAACGTTATAATGACGTGAATCAATAACGTTAATTTTAAAAAAATAATAATAATACAGGCGGTCCCCTACTTAAGAACACCTGACTTAGACGACCCCTAGTTACAAACGGGCCTCTGGATGTTGGTAATTTACCGTACTTTAGTCCTAGGATACAATAGACAGCTATAACCGTTATCACAGGTGTCTGTAATGAAGATTTATTGATAATCCCGGTTCTTATGACAACCCAACATTTTTCAAATCCAATTGTCACAGAGACCAAAAAGATTTTGACTGGGGTTACAATAATAAAGTATACGGTTCCGACTTACATACAAACTCAACTTAAGAACAAACCTACAGAACCTATCTTGTATGTAACCCGGAGACTGCCTGTATCCAAGTAGATCCGATCTATATGTATCGATGTATATACATCATGCGCAACCTGAGATGTCCAAGGCCACAGATATTCTCCCTGCGGGTTCACATCGTGTGGATCCAGAATAAGACTTGAATAAACTTTATTTGTACATGTCCGCCACCTCCCCAGACACATTTTTCCATATTTCATGTATTCCCCTATATATATTGTGGATCATGAGGTAGTGACAGTGATTTACTCTCCTCACCAAGTGTGAGTGGCTGCTTCCAGAGAACAATAGATGGCGGTGACATGTATGGAGAATAGGGGAATGAGGGTGACTGCCCCTTTAAGACTTGCACCAGTGCCAGGGGCCGGTCACGTGAGCACCTCGCCTGATGCCCGGCTAAGAACCGGTAGAAAAGAGCTGGGTCATGGTCAGTCACTGACAGGCGGCGGCGCTGCGGGACCGCACGGTGTGAACAGGCCGGAGAGAGGGGGGACACACAGCGCGGCGCAGTGTCATGGCAGCGAGGAGGATGTGAGGAGAAAAGGCCGAGGCCTAGCGGGTGTCAGGCGGCCCGGCCCGGAAGATGCGGAAGAAGAGGCCGCAGCCTGAGGAGAAGGGGAAGGAGCGGGAACCCGGGTGTGAGGAGCCGCTTCACGGGTGACAGGACTAAGACAGGAGGGGGAGGAGGAAGAGGCCGCCAGGGCTACACCAGCGCCGGGAATAGACAAGAGGCCGCCCCCGTGTGTCAGCTGCCCCGACTCCAGCGCTCCGCCGCCTCCCGCACGTCACCTCAGCCCCACCAACACCTCCGCTACACGTTACCTGGTCGGTCAGCAGCTTCAGCTCCGAGCTCCGGCCGCCTCCGCCATCTTAAAACAAGCCAAAGCCCCCTACTGACTGCTGGACCCCTGAGCGCAAGAGCCGCGGCACCTCGTCTCGCGAGAGCTCCGCGCGTCCCGCCCCTCCCACCTCTCCGTCTGCTCCCAGGCTGTAGTCTCGCGATAATCTCCTTCCTCACTCCCTCTCTCTTCCCCCCACCTTCCTCTTCCTTCGCAACTACCTTGCTGCGCGCTCTTCTGTGGGATCTCGCGGGATTTCCCCTCCCCCCCCCCCCTACTGCGGCTAATCTCGCGAGATCTTACTTTTTTTTTTTTTTTTTTTTTACAGTTTTCCGTAGATGGAGACCGTAGAAAGTCTCGGATATTTTATTTATTTATTTTTGTGAGGTCTCGCGATATTTACAGGGTTTAGTACAGGAAGAGGTGGAGAGAGCACCAATGGTGGCTGCCATAATGCTGCTCTCCACCTATGTCCTATGTACATCACAGCCTGAAATAAATGGCACTTAAAGGGGTTTTTTTTTACCTGTACTAAGATATGGATAATATATCAATAACAATAGCTTCTCAATATCAAATTAATGGGGTGTCTGACACATTGCAAAGTTTCTTAAAAGTTTGGGAGGTCAAGAATTCCCTCTTTTATATGAAACGCAAATGAAGGGTCACATCTTGGATAAGATGAGTCACTTTTAGAGGCTGGAGGAGAAGTGTCAATTCAAATATCCCTATTTTGGGCTTTATGGTACCCAGAACCAGGGGTTTTGTTTCATGGATGGACATTAGATTTTTATCTGAATCATATTTCCAATGTGAGAAAAAAAAAGATTTGAAAGATGAGATTTTCTTCTTTAATCAGATACCAGAATTTTGATTCTAGTTACTATAGACCCCAAGATATAGGCATCTAAAGAGACCCCCCCACTACCAGCCCTGGAGCACTTACCCATAGATCCAGGCAATGTGGTAATCTCCTTATATTTGTTATCAACTGCTTTTTTCTTTCTAAAATTCATCTTTTAAAATTATGCTAATGAGTCTGAAGGGCTACTGAGACAGTTTCCAGGTCCCCTCCATTCTACAGATTCACAGGCTGTCACACTGTCTCATGCTCCCCCTGCTCCCTTGACACATCCCCCTGCCTGATGTAATCTCAAGGCAACAGAGGAGGTTTGAGCACATAGTGGAAATGGGAAGTGCTCATTCCACAGTGTAACAGCCTTTGAATCTGCTGCACGGAGGGGACCTTGGAAGTGTCCCCCAAAGACTGTCTGGTAGCAATGGGAAGTCCAGCTATTCTTAGTGAGCTGTCACATTCGGCTCCGCTCACTAAGAAGAGCCGGCTCTTCTGGCTCGTGAACGTCTTCCTATTAAATGTATAATAGGGAGCATCAGGCAAGTCAGTCACCCCACTCCACACCACTTTGTAGGTGAGGTATGGGCATGGTGAGGCAATTAGGGGCAGGGTTAAGTGAGCCAATGGCTCACTGAGGAGAGCCGGCTCATGTCGTTCACGTGTAAGAGCCGGCTCTTCGTACCATCTCTTTCGCGAACTACCCATCATTACTGGACTGGCTCATTGGATTAATTTAAAGAGTTGATGCTAGAAGGAAGGAGGCCATAGATAACACATATAAGAAGATTATCACAGTTACGGTGCCTGGATCGATAAGTAAACGTTCCTGGTTTATCATGATGGATATTGATGGTGGATCTCATACCCACCTTTCTACAATGTTTGGACGAATTAGCAGTACAGGGGGTGTACTAAAGAGTATCATTATTTCTGGCTATAATATAACTAATACTCTTCATTTTCTAGCAGATTTTCCCTCTACAAGCAGTACGTGGGATTTTACATACTCCTTGAGCTGGAGGCTTAGCAACCATGACTCCTGCTATATATCTTTCTTTCCCCTCTCCATAGACTTCTACATATTCTGACACCAGTGAAATGCATTTTATACTGAAGGTAGGAAGAGAGATGTTCATGTGTCCTTAGCCTTAAAGGAAATCTACCACCAGGATGAAGGATTGTAAACCAAGCACTGACATGCTGGTTTGTGCCCCACTTCCACCCGGCAGGATCCGCTCTTCTTTCAGCTTCTTATGCCCTTGTTTTTAAGAAAAACAAATTATGCAAATTAGCCCGAGGGCTCCAGGCTTCATTAACACCAATGGAGGCCGGAGCCCCTCGGGCTCATTTGCATAATTTTATGAGTCTTTTATTGTAAAAACCAGAATATAGGAAGCTAAAACAAGAGCGGATCCTGCCAGAGGGGGCACCTGTATGTCAGTGTGCCTGGTTTACAATAATTCATCCTGTACATTTCCTTTAACATTTACATTTAAAGTCTAATACGTTATGGATTTGCCACAGAATAAACAGTGAAATCTGCAACATTTGGATTTTGCTGCCGATGTATTTCCTTATGCATTGAGACGTCACAGCATGGATACATTTATCATGGATTTTTTTTTGTAGTGTACGGATGCGATTTCTTCAAATTTGCTTTTCTTTGATGCTACTGTAATGCATTTCCCTGCTCTCAGATCCAGACAAATGTACAGGATACAAGTTGTGTGAATGTAACCTCAGGTGGTGTTTACATTGCATTTTGAGATCTGCCCAATTACATTGCTGTTAACATTTGTGTTTTGTAAATGTAAAGTTAACATTAAACAACGCAATGTGAATGTAAATGTTAACATTAATAAAATATGGCAAATCTCCTCTCCCCAGCTGTTGTATTGTGTTTTAAAACACAGTCTAAATGCCAGGTGTGAACACAGCCTGAGCTTGATTTTATAGGACTGTGTTGAATTATATGAACATACTCTGGGCTCCTCGTGTCAGGTGTGTTTGTCATATGTCTGCAAAAATCATGTCCTTTTTCATTATGTATTGGTTCTTCATCTGGTTTCTTTTTGCGTCCATAAAGCTTCTCTTGTTACGTTTTTGTTTTTGCGCACAAGTAAAAGGATGGATTTCAAAATTAAATGGCAACATATAAAAAAATAAGGACTACACATAAATGTCATCAGTAATGAAAAGCAGATCCGACACAGAATGTTCGGGTTCGTATTGAACATTGCCAGTTCGGGTTTGTATTGAACATTTACGGTTTGGGTCTGTAGAACAGTAACCCAATTTTTAGAAATCTGGGTTCAATTCACTCCCCCAATCTCGGGTGCTACTGGTGGGTGCTTGCTTCTGATGCAAGTGTTTGGGTTCCGGTCCAAGGACCCGAATACTGATCACTAGTCATCAGTTTTTTTTGCAGACCCATTGACTGCTATTAAGAATTTCTATGTTCTCTCTGTATTTGTGTGGGCTTCCTCTGGGTCCTCCGGTTTCCTCCTACACTCCAAAACATACTAGGAGGTTGATTAGATTGTGAGCCCCATTGGGGACAGGGACTGATGTGACAAGCTTTGTGCAGCGCTGCGTAATCTGTGTGCGCTATATAAATAAAGGAATTATTATTAAAGTCTGTGGTCCAGACGTGAAAAAATAGGGCATACTACAGGTCCAAGAAAGGAAACAGACATGCAAATGCATAAATCATCAGTGTGCTATCAGTGGAAATCATGGATTGCATGCTGAAGAAATCAACAGATGTGTGACTGAGCCCCAGGAGGGAGAGTGCTACTTAATGGGTGAAATCTCTTTGCTTCCTGACTTGGATTCTCCACAAAATGTATAATGTCAATTATATAAGTGTGTGAAGTTGTCCTTGGGGTGTATTCATATCTGCCAGATTTTGATTCAGAAACTGTCCTAGTCAGAATGAATCTTGCAAAACTTCATGTACTATTCATTTGAGATTCAGACACAAAACTTCCTCATGACAGCATTTTGCAACTGTAAAGGACATCTACCACCCGGATCAAGGATTGTTGTCACAATAACCAGGAGACTTGGTCACAGGAGAGGTCAGGATACAGAGTCTGTGGACCACAAAGCGGGATGGTCTTGCTTCGGCGGGGTACCACCAAATCATTCCACAGGTGCAACTAGCTTGCGGTGTAAGCCAAGGTAGTACCGAGGAAGATAGAGGACACAGTCTGAGCCTGGGATGACAGCAGGTGTACAGCTTGGAAGGATGAGCTGGGACTCACGGCAGGGCCACAGGAGCTGGCACAAGGTACAGGCAGGCAGGAGCTGGCACATGATACAGGCGGGCAGCTACTGGTAAATGGCCAGGAACGGATGACAGGGCAGCCATAGAGGAACACTGGTAACACAGCAACACTGAAGAACTTTCACTTAGCAGGAAATGATGCTGAAGATCCGGCGCAGCAGGAAGGGAGGTGCCAGAATATAAGGGTGAGCTGGATTAACAAGCGCCAATCAGGAGGACGTGGCCCTTTAAATCTAGAAGAGCCTGCGCTGACATCCCGCGAACCCCAATGCTGGTTCGGTTCCTGTGCAGAGCTGAACCGCGATCTTCTCTGCACAGTAGCTGTACTGCGCTGAGCGCTATTCGCGAGACTCAGCGCAGTACAGCTATGGCGCAGAGCGCTAAGGGTGCAAGGTTTTTCGCTCATTTCTCGCTCTCCACCAGGGGCGTAACTACAGCGGTAGCAGCCATAGCAGCTGCTATGGGGACCGCAGTGTCAGGGGGCCCCGGCATCTGACCTGACACACGAAAGAATGGCAGATGTGCACCATTTAATACATATAATCCTGCAAAAGTACATAATAATATGTATATAACAGTAAAATCTTCCTCAGTACACAGTCTGGAACTCAGATAAGAATTGTAGGGGGAGGGGACAGCAGGACTTGAAATCTCTCATCTCTAGCTTCCTGCTTCTACTTCCCCCATGTGGTCTATAGTTATTTGAGTGCCCTCACCCTGGAATAATAAGACTGCCTAGCAAAGGGGGAAGGGGCCCCATTTAGAAGTCTGATATAGGGCCCAATCTTTCCTAGTTACGCCCCTGTTCTTCACCTTCAAAAATCCATAACTATTTATTTTGTGTACAGAACTATGTAAGGGCTTATTTTCTGGATAACAAATTTTACTTCTCAGTGGCTTTACATATTATTC
The DNA here is from genome assembly GCA_019512145.1 of Engystomops pustulosus. NCBI lineage: Eukaryota > Metazoa > Chordata > Amphibia > Anura > Leptodactylidae > Engystomops > Engystomops pustulosus. The sequence goes on along the minus strand of CM033650.1, from coordinate 69,088,094 downwards.
CATGCCGTGTACAGGGAAGCTGTAAAAAAATTTCAAATGTGGTAAAATTGGCAAAAAAAATGCATTGGTGTCACTTTTTTTGTGGGCTCAGTTTTTACAACTTTCACCCTGCGCTCCACATATCACCTCTGCTTTATTCTTTGGTTCGGTACGATCACAGTGATACCAAATTTTGTGAAATGAGCCAACGTTTTCATTGCTACCATTTTGAGGACTGTGCGACTGTCACGGGTGCTCCTGCGTCGCAGGCGCACCCATCCATGTGCCTCGGTGTTAAATATCACTATAAATAGATATTTCTTGCAATTCCTAATTTGAGAATTAGGAACCACGATGATGAGCAATGTTTCAAAAAATCAGAAGCGATCCTTCGTTCCAGATGTAAAGTAAAAAGCATTTAATGGAGTTCAATAAAATAAAGTAACAATATACAATTGGATGAAAATTATAAATAAATATAAAGTTACAAAAAGCAAAATAACTTAAAGATAAAATTTAAAAAGATCTGGTGTGGAAGAAAGCTTTTGAGAATGATGAAGATTCTTTGTGTTGAGTGGAGACAAAGGACGGATGGTAATGTCCAATGATGTGTCTCTCCTACTCACCCTCTCACACACCCAGTCTCTCTCTTAGTCACTAGTATGGTAACTCTTTATACACAAACTAACATTTCCCAAATTAATATTCCCAATCTCCTATTGGTTCATGTTAGTCCGTATACCATCTGAGGACCATAGATGATCTCATTATAGTTCATAAATATGTAAACTTAACTAATTAACTTATATATACATATGCTATTAACATATAGATGTGCTATTATAAAGGTTGTCTCGTCTGGCAGATACCAGTATTCCATGGGAACTCTGAGACCATAATGTACCATGACAAGCCAAGATAAATGACAATAGTTCACAACAATAAAGGAATTTGCATTTTACCAAAGGCACTGACCATATACCATCTGCCTTTATGTACAATTAAATATCCCCAACTATCTCATCCATTATGTCTATGATTCCCAATATAAAGCATATCTATATATTATACATAAACCTACATTCTACTGATACAATAATAATACATACAATAATACATAATACTATCATGAATTTATATTTGTTCATCTTGAATGAATGTTTATCCTACATGAATACTTTTAAGAATAACACAATATCATAAACGTGTAATCATATGGTCTCACCCTATGCTAAAGTCATTTTGATGATATTAATATTTTACACTCGGTGTGCCCCCTCTCGACGGCAGTCTTACTCACCCTGCTGCGCTCCAGCGATGCTCTTCTCGCCTCAGTGCGCGTGTCCCCGCCTCCTAGGGCATGCGTGCACCAGCCGTCTAAGATTTAATGGAACAGCGCACCACTAATCGGCGCTGGCCATCTAACTACCTATATATGCCAAGCCTTTTCCTGGGACCCCTTCTGGTTCTTTGCTACCATGCCTGAGAGAAAGCTGTATTCCAAGCCCTCTGTGTTTATTCAGATTTCCCCCTCTGCCCTTGATTCCGTTCCTGACTCCGATCCTGTGCTGCCCGGCCTGACCTAAGCCTTGGCCGCCAATGCGGGCAAAGTCGTGCCTGTGGATCGACCTTTTGATCACTTTTTATTACATTTTATATGTGATGTAAAATGGTGTAGAAGAAGTGTTTCGGACATTTGGCCACTAGTTTCCATTACGGGGTTCACCGCTGCCAATAACCATTTTTATATTTTGATAGATAGGGAATTTTGAGACGCGGCGATCCCTAACGTGTTTGTGATTTTTACTGTTTATTACGTTTTATAACAGTTCAAGGTAAAGGGGGGTGATTAGAATTTTTATTTATTTTTTAAACTTTTTTTTTTTTTTTACTATTTTTTACAATAACCCTAAATGGTCTACCATAACCCTACCATATACTACAATATGGAATTTTTACACAATGGGGCTCATTTACTTACCCGGTCCAGTCGCGATCCAGCGGCACGTTCTCCAATGAGGATTCGGGTCTGCCGGAATTCACTAAGGCCGTGCGCCCGATGTCCACCAGGTGTCGCTGCTGCGCCGAGGTCCGCCGGAGTTCACCATCCTATTCCTGGTGCATGCAAGTGTGTGTCAAGTGACACTTTTTTTTTAAATAGCGCGATTTTTCCGAATCCGTTGGGTTTTTCCGACGGCCACGGCCGATCGCATGCGCCAGGGGCCCGGGGCAATTAGGCGTAAAATTCTGAAAACCCGGCGGAAAAACGCAATTCGGACCCTTAGTAAATGTGCCCCAATATGCATTTCATTGCATTGCAACATGCAACAAGCCCCACCAGCCCGTGAGCCCTCTTCATACAGAACCCGCACATGTACGGGCGCAGAGCGTGAACGGGTTTTATAGTTACAATTAACCATTTCCACCCTGTTAATGCAGCGCCACAGCACTGGTACTGTGTCCTGGTTCCATAACTCCAGCAGTGATGTCGGTGACCTTCCATATAGTCACTGGCCTCAGCAATCGTGTCCAGTCACCAGTTACACCATTTCTTTAGTGCTTCCTTTTCTCGTATAGGTTCAGATATGGGTAAAATGTCTCTTGAAAAAGCCTTTAGTGCTGGGGACTGTATAAAGGACATACTATATGTTGCCCTTCTAAAGGAAATATGATAGACAAGGGCACTTACCTACTTCCTTCTAAAATCAGCTTTTTAAGTCGCGACATGGACAGGTAAGTAAATGTGTCCCTGTCTCTCCTTCCCCCTGCTCCTTCAGCACTCCCCTCTACCACAGTGTGCTGCTGCTATGAGATTTCTGCCTGAAAAGGGAGGATGGAATTGTGGGTGAGACAGTGTAACAGCTTTTGAAGACAGAGCATGGATTTCCTTTAAAGGGGTTTTCCCACAAAATAAAATTCCCACATCTCAATCCCCTAGTGATGTTAACACAATAAGGATAATTTTAACCCCTTACTTTACTATTTTACTCAGTTTTATTGCTGTTTTAGCTCCTATCACTCTCTATGCTGCTCAGTGCAAAATCCCAGGGTGTCGGCGAGGCCTCTCTGACCAGACACATTATGACCCATCTAGTTCTGTGGGGGTGACAATGTGGTTACATTATCAGGGTACAGGGTTTATGTGCACTTTCATCTGGCTTCTGTACTAACACACTGACACATTGGGCACATTTACTTACCCGGTCCCGTTGCAATCCCGCAGTGTGTTGTCCGACGTGGATTCGGGTCCGTGCGTCCAGGTTCCTTCCTGTGTCGCTGCTGTGCAGAGGTCCGCCGGAGTTCACCTGCTTCTTCCTGGTGCATGAGAGTGCTCAACACAAATTCTTTTTTAAATTCCGCGGCTTGTCCAAATCCGTCGGGTTGTCCGGAGGTCATGCCCCCCCCCATTTCTGTCGCGTGCAAGCCGGCGCTGGTGCTCCAAAATCCTGGGGCAATTCGACGCAAAACGGAAATATTCGGGAAACTCAACGAAAGTGCGTCGTTCGCACCCCTAGTAAATGAGCCCCATAGAGAGAGAGATAAGATAGATCAGAGATGCATGAGATTACACAGAGACATGACAGACAGAGGCTGACAGACTTTTACAGTTTTACACTCTGAGGTCTGCCACATCTCACAGATATGTGCCTGCCTCCCCATTCCTCCGGATCACTTATCTCCATGTAGTTTGCAGGCTCTCTCTCTCCTCACGATGTCCTGGCAGGATGTAATCAGTGAGAGTCTCTGAGCTCTGTGCAGGGGGCGTGGCTACAGACACACAACAGAGAGAGACAGAAATCTCATCTGCACGCTGCAAATGCCAGTCCAATATGGCCGCCACCCGACCCCAAGGGTGATGCCACACATGGCGTTTTTGGTCCGTTTTTCCCAATTATCTTGATAGATAACAGGTTGTAAGCTGCCAAATGCATGGTAAACTGCCAAAAACGGACTGAAAACGGATGTTTAAAAACAGACCAAAAACGCCATGTGTGACATCACCCTTAGACCGGTGGCACACGTGATGTTTTGAACCCGTTTTTGGGCCATTTTTAAGCAGTCCGTTAAAATCGCATGCGTTTTTGACCCGTGTTAATTAAGATAATTAATAACGGACTGCTTAAAAACGCCCCAAAAAAGTCAGAAGAAGGGCGGAAGAAGCCGAGGACGGTGAAACTCAGGGTTGGGCGAGCGTGTGGAGTTGGCGTCCTGCTTTTATATTGTTTTATATGCACTCGTAGTGCGTGCTGCCGCGATCTCCCGGCATGAACGGACTGCTGAGTTCAGTCCCGGTTTGCAGCGTTCGGGCCAGGAGATCCCAGTAGAATGCGTTGCGAGTGTCATGCAAGTTCATTGCATCAAACAAAGTGTGGAACGGGCCTTAGAGAAATCTTTGTTGCTGATGCCCTGTGCTAGTGTTGTGAATTCCCATTGTGACCCCTGTTCCGTCCCTAACTACACTCCTTTGCTGCCAGCCCTGACCTTCCGCTACGTCCCCAACTCTGATCCTGTGCTGCCTGTCCTGACCTCCTGCCTGTCCCCAACTACCATTCTGCTCAACAACTCTGTACTTCGCCTTGGCCGCCACCGCGGACAAAGTCGTGCCTGTGGAACGACTTGGTGATACCAAAAAGTCCAACCTGCTTAAATTAACACAAAACACCGGCGGCTCATTCCCGATCGCAGGCGTTTCCATAGAAAAGCTGATGCGATCGGACCGAGGCCCAGCCCGGTGGGCGCGGCTTTGTCTGCGTTTGCGCTACGTGTGGCACCAGCCTCAGGGAGCCTCATATATTAATTTATGCACTCCCCCTGTAGCGGTCCTGCCCGTCACCTCTCTAAGCGCTGTGGGTCGACGGGATCTTGTGGCATAAAGCAAAAAAAGCACCACATACAGGCGGTCCCCTACTTAAGAACACCCGACTTACAGACGACCCCTAGTTACAAACCGACCTCTTGATGTTTTCAATTTACTGTACTTTAGCCCCAGGCTACAATAAACAGCTATAACACAGTTATTAAATGTGTCTGTAGTTAAATTTTATTGGTAATCCTGGTTCTTATTCACAGAGACCAAAAAAAAATTTGGCTGCGGTTACAATTATAAAGTACAGGCAGTTCCCGGGTTACGAACAAGATAGGGTCCAGAGGTTTGTTCTTAAGTTGAATTTGTATTTAAGTCGAAACTGTATATTTTAAAATTGTAGGTCCAGAGAAAAAAATTTTTGGCCCCAGTGACAATTGGAGTTTAAACATTTTTTGCTGTAATGGGACCAAGGATTATCAATAAAGCTTCATTACAGACACCTTATAGCTGATTAATGCAGTCTGGGACTATTGTAACATCCAGAGAGGTCACAGTGGGCAGAGGGGTCCGTCTGTAACTATGGGTTGTCTTCAAGTAGTCGGGTGTCCTTAACTAGGGGACCGCCTGTATATGGTTCCGACTTACATACTGTGCAGTAGAATGCAATTCTTCAGTTATCCCTGCGCTGCAGCGCTCCTGGCCGCCAGCAGAGGGCGCGCGTGGCTCAGGCTCGTCCCAGCTTCCTGCTTGTGGTCAGGTGATGTGATCACATGACAGTGACGTCACCGGCAGGGCTCCTGTTGACGGGAGAAGTTTGGCGGCGGTGCACGTGTACAGTCATGCTGCGGGCCAGGTAAGGATGGCGGGCAGCCTCACCCTGCTGCTCCTGATCATACTGAGCACCGGAGGATGCTGGGAACTGTCCGCCTTCCACTGCAGCCTGTACAACTCCTGCGACTGCAGCTTCCGGCCGGACCTTGATGGTGAGTGTGACGTCATGTCTGTGGATGTGACGTCACCAGTGGGATCTGTGCATCCTGTGGTGTTGAGCTAATGACCTATCATCAGTAAGTCAATGGACTTGTAGTGACCTCTGTTGGTCCTTCAGGTGTCACTTTAGTAACTTGGGCTGTGTATATATGTACAAGGCAGGAGATGACTGTGTTATACAGCAGACACCCACTGAGATCACGTGTGAACCGTGCAAGCGCCACTGTCAAAGGCAACTGCGAAACTTAAATGACGTCAGTGTATGGGTGCCACCATCTAGCCCCCAATCGTCGCCCTTTGTGATATCATTGGGAACCTCAGCTTGTCCCGCAATAAATGACCCCTTACACCCAAGTATGAAGAAGTTATAGGTGTCAGAATGTGACCGTTCCACAATATGTATACATATATATTTTTTCCCTAAAGATTTAAAAAATGTTTTAAAAGGTATTAAAACCTGCTTATACTCTGTCTTGTCTGTGCAGCGCTGGACTGCGATCTTGCCCGTAACGTATTTGGGCAGCACCTGGCGAGGGAGCAGCTGGTGAAGGCCCTTAAGGTGTTTGTGGAGACGGAGCGGCCCAGTAAGCCCCTGGTGGTGTCCTTCCATGGCTGGAGCGGAACCGGGAAAACTTTTGTGAGCTCCCTGCTGGTGAAACACCTGTACAAGGATGGAAACCGCAGCCCGTACGTCCATCGCTTCTCTCCCATCCTGCACTTCCCTCATGCCCAGAATGTGAATCAGTACAAGGTGAGGGCTGTCCCATGCTTATCCCCAGGAGAGTCTTTGGGAGTGTGCAAACTATACAATGTCCCACACATATAACTCGCTCTGTAGCCCCCTCTTTATAATGCAGAATTTTCTGACCCCCATTTAAACAGCCCATGTCTCAGTCTGGTCACTGCCTCTAATCACTCTCCCTGTTTACATCAGCAAACCGCTGTGTGGGATGAGTGAGGAGGCATTGATGAGACTAAGACAAGGGCTGTTGCAGCTGCCTCTCCTTCCCCCTAGGACTCACCACATACTGCTAGCAGGGGGTCAGGCGATGTGAAATATAGTTTTATAAAGCAGTGCAATTGTTCAGAATGCCGATATAGCTATTTTTAAACTCAACATGACATAGGTCACTGGAACCTGTCATCATGTAAAAATGACTTCCCTGATGACAGGTTCCCTTAAATTTTGATAGTTTTGGGAAACGTAAATAAAGCAGTCGGTGTAGAAGTGGTAAGTTGATAAATTAGGCACGTCCAAATTGCTTAATAGTTTCTGTAGCTTTGCCCTAGGAGATGTTATCAGGAAGGTGACAAGTCCACTGTGATGTTGAAATGAGCTCGATAATCGGTGACTACTGGCACTGAGTGTAGATAACGGGGCACAGTTCAGTGATGACGCTGCTCTGTGCAGGATATAGACGCCGGTACATGCAGTGCATTCCAGCTATATGATCACATGTAACACACATATATGTCTCTCCATGGTGTCATTACACAGGAAGACCTGAAGCTCTGGATCCAGGGGAACCTCACTGCCTGCAGCCGCTCCATGTTTGTGTTTGAGGAGATGGATAAGATGCACCCTGGGTTGATAGACGTCATCACCCCCTTCCTGGGCTCATCCTGGGTCGTCTTTGGTTCAAACTACAAGAAGGCCATATTTGTCTTTGTAAGGTGAATATGTGCTCAGTTGTACGATGGTTCAACATGTTTAACCCTTTTGAGGTACCTATGTTATTACATGGCTACAGGGTAATCATGGGGATCTTAGAACCTGGATCTCAATTATTCAAAACCTCCAACCTATTGCTTGGGCATGTCAAGATATATTTTTATAATATTTTTATAAAGATTTTGAATACACTTTATTTCCTATCCGCAGAATATTGGGTGACCGTGGCCAAATTTTTAAAAAAATTTTTATAGGTTACGAAAGTTGCCATTAACATGATTCACATGCAAAAGAGCTGTGATTGGGTATGCCAGTAGTTTGGCCTGTAAAAAGCTGCAGACAGTGGTAAACCTATCTAAGTGTGTGTTGGTAGCAGCATTTATTTTCCAGGGTTGTAGCTGTAGGTAGTGCACTCCTGTTTGCAATTTCTTACTGTACTGCAGCGTTGCTTTGCACAAGAGCTGGTTATATATTAAAGCAGAGGTGAAGGGGCTAGTGAGCATTGTGCCAAGATGAGACAACTGCAGTGTGCTCCAAATCCAGCTACAATCCTGGAATTCAACACACATAAAGGTATGGTTGCCCAAATCTCCAGGGCTAATACCGAACACTGCCTGTGGCTTTCTATGGTCAAAACTAATGGTAGAGTTTACATTCTAGGCAACCAGTGAAGGATTGTATTGAACATTTTCCTTTTCCTTCTATTTGTACAGTAATTCAGGAGGAGACGCTATTAATAACGTAGCACTGAATTTCTGGAGAGACCACAAGGACAGAGAGGAGATTCAGCTCAGTGATGTGGTGCCTTCAATAACTAAAGCTGTGATAGCTGACCAGGAGCGTGAGTATCATTTTATCTATCACGGATTTTACATTTTTCTTCAGTTTTCTTGCAATATCGTTTTTAGCGGTTTGTGACCTGCACATCACACAACAAAGGGGACTAGTTGTTGGAGCAGCAGGTTGAGCATGAGTCCTAGTGCTCCATTCAATGCTTGTCCTGCCGCTCCATCAATGAGTGAGAGCAGGATCTCTGTTGATGAGAACTTTAGGAGACATTGAGTATAACGTCTTGGCTTGTTTTAAGCCTCCAAAATAGTCTATACTTTGCTGTGTTCTGCTATTTTGGATGACATTCCCCCTGCACTATGGTGGGAGCTGCTGTAAACAGTCTTCTCCCTCTTCAGTGCAGTGATGAAGTAGGGATCATATGCAAAACTTTTTGACACATGCTTATAAGAGAAGCATAAGGGGCTGTAGTGTAACCCTAGATTTTTTAAGTGTGTTTTATGTAATAGAATACATACAACGGCTACATTTTTTCTATTTTTGCATATATCTCATTGAAAAGGTATTTATTTTACTACTTACTGATGACCTATGTGTTCTTTTTTTTCTGCAGATGGCTTCTGGCAGTCTGAGATCATGAAGCAGAATCTTATTGATGTCATTGTGCCTTTTCTACCTCTCCGCCCCAACCACGTGCGGCATTGCGTGCGCAGCGAGCTGGAGCAGATGGGGTTGGCGTCTGAGGAGGACGTTGTGCATTCTGTGACGGACAGTTTGGTTTATTTTCCTGAAGATGAGAGAGTTTTCTCGTCCACAGGCTGCAAAACCGTAGCGTTCCGGATCAACTACTATTTATGAGAACAAGCCAGGACGTAGACCCATGGGGGTTTCTATCATCCGGATTTTTATGACTTTTGCCATCATTTTTATGGAATACCCGGAGATGCTGGCACTGGTTTTAGTAGGACCTTTTTTTTTTTTTAATTAAATATTGAAAACTGTATTTATTGGGTTCTTCATCCAAACACGAGATAAATATTGACCAAGACTGTCGTTCGCATATCACTTTCAGCAGGAATCTATGTATATTTAGGTGGAGGTCCGCTGCTAATATTTTAAAGGGAGCTTCCAAATCCATGGTTCGATCAATGTATATTTGATTAGTATTACGGGGATCATACATTTGGCAGCTCAGCTCTCGCCATACAATGAAAAATCTACTGGATCTCATTATTTTGTTCTCCACAGGTAATTTTTAGCATTGTCTCAATCAAATGGTTTGTATTCAGTTTTATAAAAGTGATGGCTTATATAGGACATACCATAATTTTATGATCAAAACCTGACTGCTGGGGCTGTCATGGTCCTGCTTTGCTGATTCAGTGCTGCATCCCTTTCAAACCTTGTTGTCATTGGACTAACTGCAGTTCCTTGTACTACCACTTGGTGCGCCACAGTGCTGGCAAAATGTAGAAAAGGATGCAGGTTCACCTGTAAAGTGATCATATATCCTAGCAATATGCCGTCATCTATGGGAAAAGCGCTACATGTTTCATAATGTTTGATACAGATGAAGACCTGTCGGCCACAACCGAATCACCGGTGCGTCAGGGTAAAAAAAATAAAATAAAGCTTGTCACAAACATTGAAGGGGTTGGCCAAGTTGTGACTAGTTTGGCTAGCCAACATTCCTAGCTCTGGATTCTTCTACGCCCCATCAGGATTTGTTTACATGTGTGCAGCCAATCACAGCCATCAGTGGTGTATGACTGAAGACAGTCAAAGCCAGTGATTGGCTACGACAATACAGACTGGTCACATGTAAACAGATTCCATGGGGGAGGACCACAACACATAACTGGTCAGAGGGGTGAGCATGGGGTGTGTTCTGTTTTAAATTTGCACTGTCCCCATTTACCCGCTACCGTTTTGTAACAACTTGGGAAGTCCCCCACTTTCTGTGAAAGGAAATTTAAAGGGACACTCTGCTTTGGGCTGCTCCACATTATTTATTAGTAGCAGTGCCTCAGTATAAATTTATTTACAAGAGCAATTTATATGAGATTATCATATCAAATTTATGAATAAATTGACAATTGGTTGTGTCTGTAGATTCAGAGCTGATTGTCCAATGTCACAATGGGCACAAATCCCCCCTTTACCCAGTTGTCAAATTATTCAATAACACTAATAAAAATTCTAATAAAAGATACTCCAGAATTTTTCGATAATCCATGGATTCCCATATCGACTCCTCTCATTACAAAAAGGCACCTGATCGTGTACATTATAGTCTGTATAAACATCCACTGAGTGACGAGTTTTGCTGCAAAATGAGCCTTATAATTGCCTCTGAATATTTTTGTTAGTGTGTGACTGTCGCCTGTGATCATCAGTGACTGAGCCTTACATTTAAAAAAAAAAAAACAAAATTTCCCGGACCTGATGAAATAAAACACTGTTCGTAGCTATATCCAATAAACATTTCACAGAAAACATTGAGTTGTCTTCCTTCAGTTGTTTGCTGCTTTGTGAAGTAGCGCAGAGGTCCTCCGGAGTCATCGGGGTTTGTAGAGATTGAACAGTATTATCTAGAGCTTGTAAGTCCAAGTCCAAATGTCCTCCAGTGATAAGGAGCTTGAGGGTCTGGGGTCTCCACCTGGGGTTGTGGTGGTCTACCAATGCGTGGAGCGGTTGAGTTCAGGTATCCTTGTCTGTTGAATTCTGCTTGAATATCAGTTTTAAGCTGCATTGACCAAAAAAATAAAACCTTTTTTTTTTTCTTACTACAGGTTATGTATTTTCTTTTCTAAGAAATCAGCTTTAGTCCTCAAGTTGGCAAGACACCCACAAATAGGGGTATACTTAAATGGAACTTTTCACCAGATTTTCAATAATAAAGTTAATGACCGGCTCCCATAGCATAAATAAATTCATACTGTCTGTCCCCAGAAAATGAACTTTGTAAGCCTACCTGACACCCTGCTAGAAGGCGCACAAGACATAAGGGGCATAGCTTATTTTACTTGGTCACTGTATGATCCAGCCCACATCTTTTGAGAAGTTGCCATGTCCAATTTCAACATAAATCCACTCTGCCGCTTGCTGCACATGACTGATGCTGGGCTGTGAGTGTGCAGGAAATCAACAGTAGCAGAGGATGATTTTTTGCCAAAGGGATGGGGGAATGAGGAAGAAGTCAGAGACCTAGGCTGGACCACTCAGTGCCCCTTGTGACTCGCTGATCCTGCTGGCAGGGTGTCTGCTTACAAAGTTCATTTTCTGGGGATAGGAAGTATTAATTTTTTAGCTAAAACAGTGTAGACAATAGAACAGTGCTATGGGAACCTGTCGTTAGCTTTAGTAAATATTTGGTGACAGGTTCCCTTTAACCCTTTCTCTTCAAATTATCTTTCCTTCCCAATTTGGTTTTCTCTTTCTGTTGGATCTACAGAAGCTCTCTTAGGTTACAGATCACTTAGAAGTCTATGCACACACTGATTACTTATTACTTTTTTTTAAAGATAAAAGTTGAGTAACAAACTTTAAAGGGTTCCTTTTGAAATACATTGGAACCAGCAATGTATTGCGAGACTCACCTTCCTGCGTCTGACAACCATTTCCCCCAGTTGCTGATCAGTCATACAGACCGAAAGATCTCTTTTGGTACCAGGAAGGGCACTATTCATCTCCCCACGTGTGGACTGACTGCAATGCAAGAAAAGCAACGTGACCTTTATAGGAATCGTATGCCCTACAGTAAAGCCATACGGAAGGATATCTCACATGGGATCTATACACGTAGCCGGAAGGTTCTCCAGATTCCGCTGCAGGAAACATCGGGCGCCACTGGCGATCTTACTGGTTATGATTTCCTCCAGGGTTTTTCCAGGGAAAAAATTCATTATTGTTGGAGCCGTCTGTGTTAGCGAAGAGGTAAACTTTAAGACTATAAACTATGGTCACATATGTATTTTGACATCGTAAGGGATATTATAGATTGAGCCAATGGCCAAGTGAATGCATAAACAACCAATTATGCCATGTGACGGCCATAGGTTGTGAATATCATATTGTATCTTGTTTTTTTTCGGAAGTTATGAGAAACATAATTGGATTACTATTGTTATCATATATATATTTTATCAACTGCATGAACCCCCCACCCCCCCCCCCACCCCTAACTATTCTAAAAACACTGCAGGTACACCACATAGATATGATAGTAACAGGCAAATTAACATTCACCCCTGATTTGTGATTAAGTGAAGGAAAGAGACTCAGATCCAGGCAGCGTGACTGTGGTAATCTTCTCATATTTGTTATCCATGGTCTCCTTCCTTCTAAAATCAACTTTTAAAATTATGCTAGGCTGTTTCAATATCTCCCTGCTTCCTCCTTACTTCCCCTACTTCTTCCTGCCGTGATCTCTAGGCAGCAGCTAAGAGTGGGAGGGTAGGACAGCTTTTTGAGACTCATTAGCATAATTCTAAAAGTTTATTTTAGAAGGAAGAAGACCATGGATAACAGTTATAAGAAGATGACCACAGTCACAGAGCCTGGATCTATAAGTAAGTGTCCCTGGTTTATGATGATGGATTTTCGGTGGTAGATTTACATTATGGTTTCCAGCAGTAAGATCCCTATCTTGTGGATAGGAGAACAGGGCTAGTTATGGAAAACCGCTTCAAGGCTCTTGTGCTGTACCTCATGGTTGAGCAGAATAGAGATGACGGCGTCTTCTTGTGCCCCTGTGATGTTCTGTACTGATCTCCTGAGCCTGGCTCTGTGGAGATATAGTTCTGGTAGTAGGGGATGTTTCATGATGGCCTCCGAGAAGTGGCGCTCGGCTTGCTGGTACTGCCTACGAGGGGGCAATCAGATTGTTTAGAAGCTGTACATTATGATTTCCAATGTATAAAGCCCATTGCCAACCAGCAAAATCGCTCCTTGTGGTTGCAGAATTTATCGGACTGAACCTAGAACAACTGGACTGGACTCATAGGCTATGAGTAGGGCAGTTATACCCATGCCTGATCTGCTCCTTGCCCAATGGCGTGCAGGTGGAAAAGCTTAAAAAGTAGCAGATAGTAAAGCTTTGTCCATAGTAAAGCTAAGAGGGCATAGTAAAGCTGGGCATATTAAAGCTAAGAGGGCATAGTAAAGCTAAGAGGGCATAGAAAAGCTGGGCCCATAGTAAAGCTTAAGAGGCATAGCTAGTAAAGCTGGGCCATAGTAAAGCTAAGGGGCATAGTAAATCTGGGCCCATAGTAAAGCTAAGAGGGCATAGTAAAGCTGGGCCCATAGTAAAGCTAAGAGGGCATAGTAAAGCTTAGCCCATAGTAAATCTAAGAGGGTATAGTAAAGCTGGGCCCATAGTAAAGCTAAGAGGGCATAGTAAAGCTGGCTCCATAGTAAAGCTAAGAGGGCATAGTAAAGATGGCTCCATCGAACAGATAAGAGGGATAGTTAATAAAGTAAGAGGGCATAGTAAGCTGGGGTCCATAGTTAAAAGCGAAGAGGGCCCATAGTAAAGCTGGGTCCATAGTAAAGCTAAGAGGGCATAGTCCATAGTAATAAGCTTAGTGGTCCATAGTAAAGCTAAGAGGGCCCTAGTAAAGCTGGGCTCCATTGTAAAGCTAAGTGGGATAGTAAACTGGCTCCATAGTAAAGCTGGCCCTTAGTAAAGCTAAGGAGGGCATAGTAAAGTGGCCTCCATAGGTAAGCTGCCGTCCACACAGTAAAGCTAATAAAGAGGGCATAGTAAAGATGGGCTCCATAGTACATGCTAAGGAGGGCCAAGTATAAGCGGGTCCATAGTAAAAGCTAATTAGGGGCTACTTTTTGTAAGCTGGGCGGCTCCATAGTAAAGCTAAGAGGGCCCATGAGTTGATATAGGTGTGGAGGGGGGCACATAGTAGAACTAATCAGAGGGAGCATCCTAGTTATAACAGATGCTAATTCGTGTAGCCTCCATCTAGAGAAAGCCGCCACGAAGGGCATAGTACAGATAACGAGAGGTCACACGCTAAAGCTGAGTCCATAGTAAAGCTAAGTAGGGAACATAGTAAAGCTGGGCCCTAGATAAAGCTAAGAGGGATCATAGTTTAAGTAGCTAAGAGTGCATAGGTAATGGGAGTCCTAGTAAAAGCTAAAGACGGCGAATAGTAGAGAGAGGCTACCAAGCCACAGATAATAATGGGGCATAGTAAAGCTGGCACATACGCTATTAAAGCTAAACGTGGGCATAGTCAAGCTGGCTCCGCGAGTAACGTAAGAGGGCATAGTAAAGCTGGGGTCCAAGTTAAAGCTAAGAGGGATAGTAAAGAGTGGCTCCATTATAAAAGCTAAGAGGGGCATAGTAAAGCTGGGTCCATAGTAAAGCATAGAGGGCTAGCTATATAGCTGTGGGTCACCATGTTAAAGCTAAGAAGGCATAGTAAGCTGGGTCCATAGTAAAAGCTCACGAGGGCCGTAGTAAATCTTGGGTCATAGTAAAGCTAAGAGTGGCATAGTTAAAGCTGGGCTCCCATAGTAAAGCAAGTGGGCATAGTAAAGCTGGCTTCAGTGTTAGGAAGCGGGCCCAGTAGTCAAGCTAAGGGCATAGTAAAGCTGGCTCCATAGTAAGCTGGGTCCATAGTAAAGCTAAGAGGGCATAGTAACGATGGCTCGCATCTACAGCTAAGAGGGCATAGTAAAGCTGGGGTCACATCATAGTAAAAAGAATCAACGGGCTAGTAACGCTGCGCTCCATAGGTCGCTAAGAGGGCATAGTAAAGCTGGGTCCATAGTAAAGCTAAGAGGGCATAGTAAAAGCTGAGCTCACACTCTAAATAGCTACAGGTAGGCGGGCATAGTAATCATATTGCACCTATAAAGGCTAGTAAGCCAAGAAGGCATTGTCGATGAAATCCGGGGTTGAATAGTAAAAGCTAAGAGGGCAAAAATAAGCGGAATCTATAGTAAAGCTAAGAGGCAAATAAAGTTTGTCGAGTCGTAGTTTATAAGCTCTAAGAGGGCATAGTAAAGTTAAGAGGACATAGTAAAGCTGGGCCTATAGTAAGCTAAGAGGCATAGTAAAGGTCAAGCCTATAGTAAAGCTAAGAGGGCATAGTAAAGATCAGGGCCGATAGTTTAAGCTAAGAGTGGCCATTATAGTAAGCTCAGCCTATAGTAAAGCTAAGAGGGCATAGAAAGCTCAGCCTATAGGAAAGCTAAGAGGGCATAGTAAAGCTCACTCAGCCTATAGTAAAGCTAAGAGGGCATAGAAAAGCTGGGCCCATAGTAAAGCTAAGAGGGCATAGTAAAGCTGGGTCCATAGTAAAGCTAATGAGTGGGCCATATTAAATCTGGGCCCATAGTAAAGCTAGAGGTCATAGTAAAGCTAAGATGGCCATAGTAAAGCTTAGCCCATAGTAAAGCTAACGAGGGCATAGTAAAGGTTAGCCCATAGTAAAGCTAAGTGGGCAGAGTAAAGCTGGGCCATAGTAAAGCTAAGAGGCATAGTAAAGCTGGGCTCCATAGTAAAGCTAAAAGGGCATAGTAAAGCTAAGAGGGCATAGTAAAGCTGGGCTCCATAGTAAAGCTAAAAGGGCATAGTAAAGCTAAAAGGGCATAGTAAAGCTGGGCCCATAGTAAAGCAAAAGGGCATAGTAAAGCTAAGAGGGAATCGAAAGCTGGGCACCATGTGAAAGCTTAAGTACGGGCATAGTGATAAGCTCTAGAGTGCGATAGATCTGGGGTCCTAGTAGAAGCTATAGAGGGCAAGTTAGAGTGGCTCCTTAAGCACATGCGGTCACGAGGGCGTAGATAAAGATGGCTCATAGTAAGCTTAAGTGGGCCATAGTAAAGCTGGGTCCAGAGTTAAGTAAGAGGGCATAGTAAAGCGGCCAGAGTAAAGCTAATGAGGGCATAGTAAAGATGGTCCATAAACAGCTAAGAGGGGCATAGTAAAGTGGGTCCATAGTAAGCTAAGAGGGCATAGTAAAGCTGGGGTCCCTAGTAAGCTAAGAGGGCATAGTAAAGTCTGGGCTCCATGTGTAAAGCTAAAAGGGCATAGTAAAGCTAAGAGGGCATAGTAAAGCTGGGCTCCATAGTAAAGCTAAGAGGCCTAGTCAAGCTCCGGTGCTAGTAAGCTGGGTCCCATAGTAAAGCTACACGAGGCATAGTAGAGAAGTGGCATCCATGTTAGCTCACAGCTAAGTAGGGCACAAGTAGTAAAGCTGGTTTGTGCCATAGTTATATACGCTAAGTTGGGAATAGTCTAAAGCTGTTTGTCACCAGGAGTAAAGATCAGAGGGCAAGTATGTAATATTGGCTCATTAACAGCTAAGAGGGAATAGTAAAGTGTCGGTCCACTAGTACTAAGCTAAGAGGGCATAAGTAAGTCTGGTGTCCATAGTTAAAGCTGTTAAGAGGGCATAGTAAAGCTGGGTCCATAGTTAAAGCTAAGAGGGTATAGAGAGAAGCTGGTCCATAGTAAAGCTAAGAGGGGCATAGTAGCCGGGGTGCACCATTCGCATAAGCAGCTAGTGGGTCCAGTCAGTAAAATCTGGCTCCATAGTAAAGCGGGCCCATCGTATAGCCTAAGAACGGCATCAGTAAAGAGGATCCATAGTTTAAGCTGAGAGGAAGTCCATAGGAAAGCTAGAGGGCATAGTAAAGAGTGGCTCCATAGTACAGAGAGTAAAGAGGGCCATGTAAGTAAAGCTGGGTCCATTAGTAGAAAACTAAGAGGGCATAGTAACGCTGGGCTCCTAGTCAGCTTAATGAGCGGTCAGAGTAAGAGCGGGGATCCATAGTAGAATAAGAGGGACAGTTACGGAAAGATGGATCAATAGGAAAGCTACCGAGGGGCAAAGTAAAACGCTAACGAGTTGGGGCAGTAGTAAAGCCAATGAAAGGCATAGTAAACAGGGGTGCAATAGTAAAAGCTAAGAGGGACACTAACTGCATAGATAAAGCTGGATCTATAGTAGCGCAAGAGGGCATAATAAGCTGGATCCATAGTAAAGCTAAGAGGGCATGGTAAAGCTAAGAGGACATAGTAAGCGGGCCTATAGTAAAGCTTAAGAGGGCCAGAGTAAAGGTCAGCCTATAGTAAGCTAAGAGGGCCTAGTAAAGCTAAGCCTATAGTAAAGCTAAGAGGGCATAGTAAAGCTCAGCCTAAGTTAAAAGCTAGTAGAGCGGCATAGTAAAGCTCAGGGGGGTGGGGGGGGGGGGGTGGGGGGGGGGGGGGGGGGGGGTGGGGGGGGGGGGGGGGGGGGGGTTGGGGGGGGGGGGGGGGGGGGCCGTGGGTGAGGGAGAGGGGGGGTGAGGGGGCGGGGGGGGGGGGGGGGGGCAAACAAAAAAACAAAAAAAAAATGGTGGGGGGGCGGAAAATCAAGGGCGAAACAACAAAAAAAAAAAAAAAGGGGGGGTACGGGGGGGGGGGGGGGGGGGGGGGGGGGAGGGGGGGGGGGGGGGGGGGGGGGGGGGGGGGGGTGTGGGGGTGGGGGGGGGGGGGGGGGGGGGGGGGAGGGGTGGGTGGTGGGGGGGGGGGGGAGGGGGGGGGGGGGTGTAGGGGGAAAAATAAAAAGAAAACAACAAACACAAAACACCAAAAAAACAAAAATAAAAAAAAAAATACAAATAAAAAAAAAGCTAAAGCAAAAAAAAAAAAAAATACAAAAAAAAAAACAAACAAAAACAAACCAAAAAAAAAAACAAAAAAAAAAAAAAAACCCCCAAAACACACAAAACAAAAAACAAAAACCAAACAAAAGGACAAGAGCGGCCCATATAAAGCGCTCAGCCTATCGGAAAAGCTAAGAGGGCTAGAAAGCTCAGAATATAGTAAAGCTAAGAGGGCATCGAAAAGCTGGGGCCCATGAGTAAAGATAAGAGGGCCATCATGTAAAGATGGGCCCATCGTTTAAAAGCTAAGAGGTCCTAGTAAAGCAAGAGGGCCATAGTAAAGCTTAAGCCCAAGTAAAAGCTAAGAGGGCATAGTAAAGCGGGCCTTATAGTAAAGTAAGGAGGGGCATAGGAAAGGGGGCCCATAGTAAAAGTAAGTGGGGACATAGTAAAGCTGGCTCCATAGTAAAGCTACGAGGGGGCATGTAAAGATGGTCCATAGTACGCTAAGAGGGCATAGTAAAGCTCGGCTCCATAGTAAAAGCTAAGTGGCAGCGTAACGCTGGGCCATAGTAAAGCTAGAGGGCATAGGTAAGCTAAGAGGGCATGTTAAAGCTGGTGGGGTCAATTAGTAAGATTAGAGGCATAGTAAAGATGGGGCCCATAGTTAAAGCTAAGAGGGCATAGTTAAAGCTAGAGGGATAGTAAGGGGTCATAGTAAAGCAAAGAGGGGCATATGTAAAGATGGCCTTCATAGCAAGCTAAGAGGGGCATTAGTACAGCTGGCTCCATAGTAAAGGCTAAGTGGGCCATAGTAAAGGATGGCCCATAGCACAGCTAAGAGGGCATTAGTAAAGCTGGCTCCCTCGTAAAGCTAAGAGGGCCATAGTAAAGCTTGGGTCCAGAGTTAAGCTACGAGGGCATACATAGTAAGCTGGGGTTAATGTAAAGTAAGAGGGCATAGTAAAGCTGGGTCCATTAGTAAAGCTAGAGGGCATAGTAGCTGGGCCCCATAGTAAAGTAAGAGGGACATAGTAAAGTGGGCCCATAGTAAGCTAAGAGGGCATAGTGTAAAGATGCTCCATTACAGTAAGAGGGGCATAGTAAAAGCTGGGATCCCTAGTAAACAGCTAAGAGGGCATAGTAAAGCTAAGAGGGCATAGTAAAGCTGGGCCCATAGTAAAGCTAAGAGGGCATAGTAAAGCTTAGGTGATAGTAAGGCTGGGTCATAGTAAGCTAGGGAGCGGCATAGTAAAGATGGGCTCCATGAGACCACAGCTCTAAGAGGGGCATAGTAAAAAGATGGCTCCATAGTAAAGTAAGTGGGCATAGTAAAACTGGGTCCAGAAGGTAAAGATAAGAGGGGCATAGTAAAGCTGGGCTCCATAAGTAAAGCTAAAGGGCAATATATAGCTGAGTCCATTAGGAAAGATAAAGAGGGCATAGTAAAGCTGGGCTCCATAGTAAAGCTAAGAGGGCACTAGTAAAGATGGGCTCCATAGTCAAAGCTAAGGGGCATATGGAAGCTGGGTCATAAGCAACAGCTAGAGGGCATAGTAAAGGGTCCATAGTAAAGCTTAAGTGGACATAGTAAAAGCTGGGTCCAGAGTAAAGCGAAGAGGGCATAGTAAAAGTGGGCTCCATAGTAAAGCTAAGAGGCATAGTAAAGCTGGGTGGGGCCGTATTGTAAAGCTAGGAGGGACATAGAAAGATGAGGTCCATAGTAATAGCAAGGATGGGCATAGTAAAGCTGGGATCCATATGTAAAGCTACGAGGGCATAGTCCCATTAGTTAACAGATGGGGCTCCTAGTTCAGCTAACCGAGGGCATAGGAAAGTCGGTTCCATAGTAGAACTAAGAGGGCATAGTAAAGCTACGAAGCTGGGATATAGTAAAGCCTAAGAGGGATACCATAGTAAAGCAAGAAAGGGCCAGATAGTAAATCGCGGTGCATAGTATATAGAGCACCGAGGGCATATAAAGCGCTGGATTATAGTTAAAGCTAGAGGCACTAATAAAGCTGATCCATAGTAAAGCTAAGATGGCAAAGTAAAGCTAAGAGGAAATAGTAAAGCTGGGCTATGTAAAGCTAAGAGGGCCATAGTAAAGGTTCAGGCCTATAGTAAAGTAGATAAGATGGGCATAGCCAAAGTCAGCCTATTAGTAAAGCTAAGAGGCAGAGTAAAGCGATGGCCATAGATAAGCTAGATGGCATAGTAAAGTCTGTCTTATTCCATAGTAAAGCTAAGAGGGCATAGTAAAGCTAAAGAGGGGCATAGTAAAGCGGGCGTACCATAGTAAAGCTAGAGGGCATAGTAATAGTAAAATGGCTGCAGGCCATCAGTAATAGTGCCTATAGAGAGGCCATTAGTTAGTAAGCTAAACGAGAGTGCATGTAGATAAGCTGGGGTTCCATCGTAAAGCTAAGAGGGCATAGTAGAGATGCTCGACATAGCACAGCCTAATGAGGGCGTAGTTAAAAAGCGGCTCAATAGTAAAGCTACAGGGGCATAGTAAAGCTGGCGTCCAGAGTTTAAAGCTAAGAGGCACGTAAAGCTGGTCCATAGTTGTTAAAGCTGATAAGAGGGTCATAGTAAAGCTGGCTCATATAACAGATAAGAGCGCGCATAGTAAAGGGGTTCCATAGTAAAGCTAATGGAGGGCATAGTTAGAAGCGGTGCGACCATAGTAAAGCGAAGAGGGGGACATAGTAAAGCTTGGGTCCAATAGGAAATGTCTAACGAGGGCATAGTAAAGTGGGCTCCATAGTAAAGCCTAACAGGGCATAGTAAAAGAGGGCTCATGAGTTTCAAGCTGGAGTCCATAGTAAAGTATTCAGAGGGCACTTCAGTTAAGATGGGCTCCATAGTTCAGCTAAGAGGGCATAGTAAAGCTGGTCCATAGTAGAACTAGAGGGCATAGTAAAGCTGGCTCCATAGTAAAGCTACGAGGGCATAGTAAAGCTAAGAGGGCATAGTAAAGCCAAGAAGGCATAGTAAATCGGGTGCATAGTAAAGCTAAGAGGCATAATAAAGCTGGATCCATAGTAAAGCTAAGAGGGCATAGTAAAGCTAAGGACATAGTAAAGCTGGGCCTATAGTCGACCCGCTAAGGGAGGGCATGAAAGGTCAGCCTATAGTAAAAGCTAAGAGGGCATAGTAAAAGCTCAAGCCTTATAGTCAAGCTAAGAGGGCATAGTAAAGCTAGGCCTATAAGTAAAGCTAAAGGCATAGTAAGCTCAGCATATAGGAAGCGAAGAACGCGCCATAGCTAAAGCTTTAACAGCCATAATAGATATGAAGCTAAGAGGGCTCATCAGAAAAGCTGGGCCCATAGTAGGAGATGTAAGAGGGGAATAGTAAAGGCTGGGTCACATAGGTAAAGCTAAGGGGCATCTATACAAGTAGTAAAGCTGGGCCCATAGTAAAGCTAAGAGGGCATAGTAAAGCTAAGAGGGCATAGTAAAGCTTAGCCCATAGTAAAGCTAAGAGGGCATAGTAAAGCTGGGCCCGAGTAGTTTACAAGTAAGAGGGCATGAAGTAAAGCTGGCCCATAGTTAAAGCTAAGTGGGTAGGCATAGTAAAGCTGGCTCCATAGTAAAGCTAAGAGGGCCATCATAGATAAAGACGGATCCTAGTACAGCTAAGAGGCATAGTAAAGCTGGGCCCTAGTTTAATAAAGCTAAGTGGGCAGAGTAAAGCTGGGTCCATAGGTAAAAGCTAAGAGGGCATAGTAAAGCTGGCTCCATAGTAAAGCTAAGAGGGCATAGTAAAGCTAAGAGGCCATAGTAAAGCTGGGTCCATAGTAAAGCTAAGAGGGGCATGCTAAAGCGGGGCCCCATAGTAAAGCTAAGAGGGCATAGTAAAGCTAAGAGTGCATAGTAAGCTGGGTCCATAGTAAAGCTAAGAGGGCCATGAGTAAAGATGGCTCCATAGCACGATTATAAGAGTGCAATAGTAAAGATGGTGGCTCCTGATAGTAATAAGCTAAGTGGGCACATAGTAAAGCTGAGGTCCAAGTAAAGCTAGTAAAGCTAAGAGGGCATAGTAATAGCTGGGCTCCCCATAGTAAAGGCTAGGAGGGCATAAGTAGTAAAGGCTGAGTCCATGTTAAAGCTAAGAGGGAATAGTTAAAAGCTGAGTCCATAGTAAAGTAAGAGGGCCTAGTAAATGGATGAGCGCTCCATAGTTACATGCTAGAGGCATAGTAATTAGCGGGGGCTCCACTAGTAAAGCTAAGGGGGGAAGGGCACATAGGAAAGCTGGGTCCCTTAGCACAGATAAGAGGCCATTAGTAAAGGTCTAGGCTCCTAGCCCTTAAAGAGAAGTGCGACGTATCGTAAGCGGGCTCCATAGTAAAGCAAGAGAGGCAAATAAGCCTTGGGTCACATGAGTCTTAAGTAAAGCTAGAAAAGAGTGCATAGTAAAAGCTGGGTTCCGAGTAAAGCTAAGCGGGCGGCATAGTCAAGATGGGTCCATAGCTGTAAAGCTAAGAGGGCATAGTAAAGCTGGGTCCATAGTAAAGCTAAGAGGGCATAGTTAAAGCGGGGTCCATAGGAAGCTAAGAGGGCATAGTAAAGCTGGGTCCATAGTAAAGCTAAGAGGGCCTCGTAACGCGTGGGCTCCATAGTTTAGCTAAGAGGGCATAGTAAAGCTGGGTCCATAGTAGAACTAAGAGGGCATAGTAAAGCTACGAGGGCATAGTAAAGCTAAGAGGGCATAGGGAAGGCCAATAGCCATAGTAAAGCTTAGACGGAATACGTAACGCATAGTAGCACCCATAGTACAATGCTAAGAAGGGGCATAGTAGTAACAAGTCACGTAAAGCTGGGGGTCACGATATAGTTAAAGCTTCGAGGGCACTAGAACGCTGGAATTTAGGTCATGTAGTTAGAAACGTAAGAAGGGCCATTAAGTAAAGCGTGGGCCCATAGTAAAGCTGGAGTGGGCATCGTCGTTAAAGCTGGAGCTTACCCATAATTTAAAGCATTAGAGGGATCATAGTATAGACTGGGGCCCCATAGTGTAACAGTAAGAGGGCATAGTAAAGATGGCCTCCATAGCTACAGCCTAAGAGGGCATGAGTATAAAGCTGGGGCTCCATAGTTAAACACGCGAAGAGGGGCATAGTAAAGCTGGGATCATTCGTATATAAGCTAATGCGGGCATAGTAAAGCTGGGCTCCATAGTAAAGCTAAGGGGGGCATAGTAATGCAGTGGCCACATGAGTAAAGCTAATCGAGGGCACCCATCCACTGTAGTAAAGGGATGGGCTCCATAGTACAGCTAAGAGGGCATAGTTAAAGCTGGGGCTCCATAGTACGTAAAGCCTAAGAAAGCATAGGTTTTTTTTTTTTTTTTTTTTTTTAAGGTAAAGTGGGCCCATAGTAAAGCTAGAGGGCATCGTAAAGCTGGGCTCCATAGTAAAGCTAAGAGGGCATAGTAAAGCTAGAGTGCATAGTAAGCTGCGTCCATAGTAAAGCTAAGAGGGCATAGTAAAGCTGGGTCCATCGTAAAGCCTAGAGGCAAGTAAGCTGGCGTCCTGAGTAAAGCGAGAGGGCCTAGTAAGCTGGGCTCCATAAGTAAGCTAAAGAGGGATAGTAGTAAGCTGGGTCCATAGTAAAGCTAAGAGGGCATAGTAAAGATGGCTCCATAGCACAGCTAAGAGGGCATAGTAAGATGGCTCCATAGTAAAGCTAAGAGGGCATAGTAATGCTGGGCCATAGTAAGCTAAGAGGGCATAGTAAAGATGGCTCCATAGCACAGCTAAGAGGGCATAGTAAAGATGGCTCCATGTAAAGCTAATGGGCATAGTAAAACTGGGTCCAGAGTAAAGCTAAGAGGGCCTGTAGTAAAGCTGGGCTCCATAGTAAAGCTAAGAGGGCATAGTAAGCTGGGTCCATAGTAAAGCTAAGGAGGCATTCATAGTAAGATGGGTCCATCGAACAGCTCGAGGGCATCATCATAGTAAAAGCTGGGCCATAGTTAAGCTAAGAGGGCATAGTAAAGCTGGGTCCATAGGAAAGCTAAGAGGGCATAGTAAAGCCTGGGTCCATAGTAAAGCTAAGAGGGCATAGTAAAGCTGGGTCCATAGTAAAGCTAAGAGGGCATAGTAAAGCTGGGCTCCATAGTAAAGCTAAGTGGGCATAGCAAAGCTTGCTCCATAGTAAAGCTGGGCCCATAGTAAAGCTAAGAGGGCATACCCTGTTTCCCCTAAAATAAGACATCCCCCGAAAATAAGACCTAGTACAATTTTGCTCCGTCTTAGAAATATAAGGCCTCCCCTGAATATAAGACCTAGCGGCGGTCATTGCAGCAGCTCCCCCCAGGACATACATTAGTATTAGTGGATCTTTTCGATGCTGCAGAAGGTTGTGACATGGGGAAGAATTCATGGGATAAAATCACTGACTGTTGTGCTGCAAATGTGATCCCAGCAGCCTCCAGGATAAGAAGGATCATTTATGGAAAGAGCTTTTACTAAACATGAGAGATTGGGGCCAATGATTCTAATAGAAATGGAGTCACAAGAAATACAGCAGGAAATTCAGAGTTTGGAGAGGCATAAGAAAAGTAGATTTTTTTGTTCATCGATAAATGTAAATTCTTGTTCTTGGAAAAATAAGAATCCCCTGAAAATAAGACCCAGTGCCTCTTTAGGAGCAAAAATTAATATAAGACACTGTCTTATTTTCGGGGAAACAGGGTAGTAAAGCTGGCTCCATAGTAAGCTCGGTCCATAGTAAAGCTAAGAGGGCATAGTAAAGATGGCTCCATAGTACAGCTAAGAGGGCATAGTAAAGCTGGGTCCATAGTAAAGCTAAGAGGGCATAGTAAAGCTCATCTATATGAACAGGGGAGGTGAGTGATTCTCATAGGTTTATAATAAGATGGAACAAGAATTTTATGCCAATTTTCTGTGTTATTTGGACACGATCCCCATCTATAACATAAGTAAGAGCTATGCTATCCACACTGACTGCTTCCCTTTGACCCATTGAACGGCAGAACATCCTCTCACCTCTGCTCTGAGTAAAATCTGTAGTGGGCCTCCGGTTAAATACTCCAGCATTCACTCAGAGCATAGAGGGGTGTGAGATAAGAGCACAACAGTGTGAGGCGCTCGCCTCAGTGTGAGACTATAATCCAGTAATATAAATCCATTGTGGTTATGAGGTGATCAATAATTGGTTGTCCAATAACTTTAAGTATCTTTTTGATCTCATCAACCATAGATTGCTTCTTCCAGTTGGGGGAGCTACATTTTGCCCTGGCAGATTATCAGCAGGCATTTGACCTGGATGAAGGAGACTGGGGTATCAGGACTCGAGTTGCTAAACTCCTAGATGAGATGGGACTACAGGCTCAGCATCAGAGGTGAGCAGAGCAGACACTTAGGACCAGTGGCCATGAGTAAGTTTGTTCCCATAAATGTGTACCTGTGTGGGATTTACCTGAATGAACCTAGATCTGTAATTATGTCCTCTTAGCTTTACTATAGGCTAGAGTTTACTCTGCCCCTCTTAGCTTAAAGGATCCAGCTTTATTGGATGCTCGACTCTTATAGCTTTAACTATGCCCTCTAGCTTTACTATGCCTCTTAGCTACTATGGACCAGCTTTATATGCCCTCTTAGTTACTATGGACCCAGCTTTACTATGCCCGCTGCTTTACTTGCCTCGTCGCTTTACTATGCCTCTTAGTCTATATGGAGCAGCTTAATGCCCTCTTAGCTTTACTATGGACCCAGCTTTACTATGCTCTAGCTTTACTGGAGCCCAGCTTTACTATGCCCCTCTTAGCTTTACTCTGGACCCAGCTTTGCATCTGCCCTTAGTTTACTATGGAGCCAGCTTTACTATGCCCATTAGCTTTAACTATGGAGCCAGCTTACTATGCCCTTAGCTGTGGCTATGGACCATCTTTACTTGCCCTCTTAGCTTTATATGGACCCAGCTACTATGCACTCAGCTTTACTATGCCTCTTAGCTTTACTATGGGCCCGCTTACTATGCCTCTTAGCTTACTATGGACCCAGTTTACTATGCCTCTGCTTTTTGGCTATTCGATGCCCTTTAGCTTATGGGACCCAGCTTTACTATGCCCTCTTAGCTTTACTATGCCCTCTTAGCTTGTGCTATGGAGCTCTTACTCTGCCCTCTTAGCTTTACTATGGACCCCCGCTTACTATGCACTTCTTAGCTTACGTATGCCTCTTAGCTTTACTATAGGCCCAGACTCTACTAGCCCTCTCAAGCTTTACTATGGACCCGCTTTACTATGCATCCTTAGCTTTACTATGGACCCAGCATTTACTATGCCCATCTTAGTGTACTATGACCCGCTTTAATGTCTGTCTTAACTATGCCCTCTTAGCTTTAAGCTATGGCAGCTTTACTATGGAGGCTTACGACCTCTTAGCTTTACATGACCAACATCGTAATATGCACCTCTAGCTTACTATGGATCCAGCTGACTATGCCCTCTAGCTTTACTATGCCCCCCTTAGCTTTACTATGGAGCCAGCTTTACTACTGACCCTCTTCTGTGTACTATGGAGCCATCTTATCTATGCCTCTTAGCTACTATGGGCCCAGCTTTCTATCGTTTCCTGGACCCATCTTCTATGTTCGCTTACTATGCCACTAGTTATGGACCCAGCTTTACGATCCCTCTTAAGCTAACTATGCCACTGCTTTACATGGGACAGCTTACTATCCATCTTAGCGGGACTATGGACCCAGCGCGGAATACAGACGAGGAGATGTACTGAGGGGTAAAAGCATACCTGACCATCCTCCCCCCCCCCGCCCCCCCCTTCCCCACCCACTACCCCCCCCCCTTATTCTCTACCCCAGCTTTACTATCCCCCTTTCCTCCATCCCCCCCCCCTCCTTCTTTCCCCCCTCCCTTCCCACACACTCCCCCCTATAACACTCCACCCACCCCCCCCCCCTCTCGTCTCCCTCCTCACTCCCCCCCTTCTCACCCCTCCCTCTCCTACACCCATCTCCCCCCCCCCCCTTTCCTACTTCCTTGAGCTCTTTTCTGCTCCTGTCCCCCTTTAGCGCCTTGTTCAGTAACAACGCCCCCTCTTGGTAGAAGCCCTTCATGTAGCACTGCACAGCAAAGTCATTGTAGGTGAGAAGTAACTGGTTCTCAGCTTCTGTATGTAACCGTGCGCCTTCCCCGCTATATCTGCCCTCTGCACCGAGGAGCTGCATGGCGCACACAAAGTCATCCACTGCGGGGCTGAAATCCTTCAGCTTCTTGTATACCGTACCTCTGGAAGGGAAGGTGGAAATATATTTTGATCAGAATGGAGGATTTTAGAAAAGGGGAAGACTAAGATAACGTGGCGGGATATTCGTGTTATTGCGCAAAGCATCATCATTAAATAAAATCAAGTTAAATCCATTATGCTAATTAGATGGCAAGTGTCACAAGGGCGGTCCTATTCCTGGCAAGGTAGATAGAGGTATCCCAGCACTCACGGCAAATTTCTATGCAATCACTTTATTAGCATAAGTCATAGACAGAACGCGTTTCGGCTTACAAAGCCTTTATCAACTGCTAAATGTACATGCTACAGACTTTATTTATATAATGTGAATAGGTCCCTTGTTGTTGACGTCACATCCTCAGAAAATCCAGATCGAGGTGTGACACTGTCAGGAGGCGGTACATCGTTCATTTCACCAAACGTTCTATAGTTGAAACAAAGTACAAAGGACAAAATAATAATAGAAAACAGCTCATCTATCAGTCTATCAGATTCATACCTCGTAACATTGAAATCTCGGTTAACAACCCTGGGGTTCCAAAGTGTTCAGCGATAAATCCAAAACGCTTCTCTCTGCGTAACAAGTTGTTTACACTACCTCCTCGTCTCGGTCTCTCAATTTTTTCAATTACCATAAATTTTAAGTTGTGCAATGGTATCCCACATTTCTGAAAGTGTGAAGAATAGGTTGAAATATCTTTGCATCGGATAGTGGACTTATGCTTACTGATGCGTTCAGAGATACGCTGCATCGTCTCTCCGATTATAATAACCACAGAGGCATCTGATTGTTAAATCACATGGGGAATTACATGTGAAAAAACCTTTTACTTTAAATGGATGACCGACCGGGTGGTAAATGTGTCACCTCTCATATGTTGGAACATTGTGCACAATTTAAACAGGGAAATGTCCCATTCTTTCTGGAAGCCAAAAGGTTTGTCGTGGACCCTTGATGTGCTACCAATGTCTGTATTCTGCCACAGATATACGCTGGAGAAGACCCTGATAGGTTTTGAGTGCGTCTCCGTATAAAACGGATGGAAGATATAGAACTCACTGACATCTCCACAGCGTTGCCATTTGCAATAGGGAGGATGCAATGGATGTGCTTTAGGTTCAGTTTAATGCCTTTATTAGAAGAATGACATGCATGCGGTCACATCACTGTACGCACATAAAGATGAACATGTCTGCTACTGTCACAAATGGAGGACAGCAAGAAGAAGGAGGAAGTGATGTCACAGAAAGAGGAGGAGAAGCTGGGTAACAGTGCATGATGGGATAGCTAGCTTAAAGATACAGCAGCAAGTTATCAAACAAATAAAATCTTTGACCACTAGGTGGCAGCATGCATAACATGATATGAACATATCATTTGCAGATAGCATAGTACAATACAAGACCAATAATCACATGGGCAATATGACGGCTGTCACAGCATACTCTCCGTCTGAAATCCCTGGTATTTCACTACATATATATCAACCATTATGTAAATGTCCTTTGGTTTTAGAATGAGATTCTGAACCCTGCAAACAAAAAATGCAAATAATCAAACAATCAATAACTGGAAAACAGCTGATCAGGAACAGTTCAATGGTAGATAATCAAGCTTGCAGCAGCCTGTCCCTGGCATAGTCTCTGCGTGAATGAGTCAATGTACTTGCATTGTCCTTCCGCTTGACTTACCTCAACTGGTATCAAGAGGACAGTCTCAGATATGAGCCTAATGAATGTCTTGGAGACTCCTTGGACGTGTGGTGTAACTTCCACCTTACGAACTTTACCATCCTCATAGGAAAGATTTAGAGGATGAGCCCCATGGGCCAGAATCCTTTCCACTTTCTGGTCCCTTCATCAGACAAGATCTCCCACTTGCCAAGTTTGGTTTGACCTGCTGCACACTTTCTTCGTCCTTGAAGAAGAGCCAATACTCCTTTTTCAATCTGTTCAGAAGCATTGGCCAAATGCGAACATGTTTCACCGTTTCTGATAAATGTTACCAGATGAAACTCTTCAGGTGGATCTTGGAACAGATCCAAGTTATGAGTGAGGAGAGTTGCTGGAGTGAGAAGAACAGGAGATTCAGGGTCTGTAGATAAAGGACAAAGAGGTCTGGAGTTGACAATAGCGGCACACTCAGCCAGGAAGGTGGTTAAGGTTTCTGGTGAGCCTTGAGAGTTTAAGTCTCTGAACATGGAGTCCATATCTTACGGGTGATGGCCTATCATTCTTTCCCATGAACCACCCATAATAGAGGCATGTGGAGGGTTTAAGACCCACGTACAACCGTTGTCGGCCAAGTATTTTGAATGGCTTAGAATCCATCTGCAATTCTCGGCGGCACCGTAAAGCGTGGTCCCACATCGGATCTCAGTTGCTTTACTGGTCCTTGCAATGGTGCGTACAAGTTTTAGCCATCTGGAAAAGCGCTCAAAGCGATGATAGTTCAAGATGGACCTACTTTCAGACTTTGTAATGAGGGTACTCACTTCAGGATGTATCTCAGGATCATTATCAGGATCTTGGAGACTGAAGACGTCTTCCTCAGATTCTTGTTTATTCTCTTTAGCGAAACTCTATGACCGTCAACAAGAAGACTTGGCAAAAGCGCTACAGACGATGGCCTGGTAGCACCACTGCAGGGTTGAGGTTAGATGACACATACTGCCATTGTTCAGTGTGGAGAATTTTCGAATCCTTTTCTATAAAGGCCAAAGTGATTTTCTCTCAGCTTGTTCCTAGTACCTTAACGTACATTGCAAGGAGATGATCTGGATAATGCTTGTTCCTTGTTGTTAGGAAGATGGCTCTTTAGCCGAAAGGGTAAGGGTGCAACCAATGGTTAGATTGATCCTTGAAGCATTCACTGTCCATTAATTGATAAACTCTTTTCTTCTATGGACGAAGCTACTCTGTTGTCATCTGTGTTGGTGCGAAACACTGATCCTCATAGGTGTAAGAATGATGTCTGGTGCCTTCATGGAAGTTAGAAAGATGCTGCTTACCTCTATGATGAGGGCATACCTAAGTGAGTTGTGCGCCCATTATTGAGCACAAAGGTTTTAAAGGAGTTCACTTGAGATGGCCTAAGATTCTTATCTGAACACACATGCCATGATACCCGCCTGATATCAAGTCTTGTGCATATGGGCATCATCGGGCCATTGCATTGTTGACGTCCTTATGAACTCTCAGAATGTCTCTCCCAAGCAAGAGAGATGTCAGCATTCAAGTCCATCGGATGGATCTCTTTAGCCAGGTTCTCAAGTGGGAATGATGATAAGCAGCTTTCGGGAGTAGGAATTTCCTCTTTATCATCAGGTATCTGGTCACATGTCAATTATGTGGTGAGGATATTTGGAATTCCTGTATGGAGAAATATGTACCAGTGGCTCTCTTCTGCGAGGGTCTGTACTCGTCCAGAACAATGTGTTAAGGGTGTAGGAATTGCTTCTCTCCTTATACCCGAAGGTCTCAAAGATTGGGTTGCTAGACCTGTTGCTTTGTGTCGTCTATTAGGCATACATCCTGATGGCCCTTCAGGTTTGCCCTTCTGGGTAGACCACTCCACCAGACACCACTTTGGCACAGCACTGGAACCATTTTCCTTGCCACTACTTCCATGCAGGGAGGAGAGACAGTGGTAGTAGCTGAAACTTGAGCTGGTGGTCTCCCCGCCATGCACTGTGACGGCCTTAGATGCTGCTTGAATTTGTGGGTTGTCAGGAGAAGGGGTAGGATGCATGGCTACAACATGTTTGTCACTACCGCATTCAGTACACTGATGACGCCTTACAGTCTTAGCGAATGGTTTGAAGAAGCACACACTTGGAACATACTCCGAGTTCCTTGAGCATGATCTCGCGTTCTTGCAAAGTCTTTCCCTAAGCCCACGAACTTCTTCATGGATGAGGTCTGTTGTGTATGGGGCACATACGGTTAGGGTCTTTGTCTTTATGGACAGGCGTCATGTCTAGTGTTGTAGGAATGCAGTCAGCGTACGTCTGTCTCCATAACGACACTGTTCCTCTAAGTCTCTACTGTCGCGTGTTTGGTTTTCATACCTGAGTCAGAAGAGAGGCGTGTAAGTAGATTCTGTGAAGTCAAAGCTGGGATCTTCTTCTTCCAGCTTGGTCGCTGATGAATCTGGAAAAGTAGGAAGAAGGGTGGAAAAGAACATTGGGGCACATATCTTACCCGGTCAGTCCGATCCAGCGGCCGCGTCTCTGCTCTGCATTCGGGTCCGGCCGGAATTTATGAATGTAGTTCTTCCGCCGTCCACCAGGGTGGCGTGCTGCGCTGGAAATCATCTCATCGCGCCGAATTCACCACCTCGGACCAAGTGAAGGTAAGCGGTCCCCAAGCGACACTTTTTCGGTTTTTAAATGCGGCGGTTTTTCCGAATACGTCGGGTTTTCGTTCGGCCAGCCCCCCCGCCCGATGTTCCGTCGCGCAGCATGCCGGCGCGATGCGCCACAATCCGATCGCGTGCGCCACAATCCCGGGCATATTCAGTACGATCGGCGCAAATTGGAAATATTCGCGTACAAGTCGTAAACGCGATATCGGGCCTTTAGTAAATGACCCCATTGTGTGCTTTTTTGTACCGGAGCCCAGATCTGCCCTTTTTCTGATGCCATGTGGTACTTGGACACTATTGGGTTAACCCATGAGCCGTTCAAGGTAACTCAGTCCTGACAGACGTGGATCTGTTTGGCTAACTAAATTCCTTTAATGTCGCTTAGGTCTTGAAAACTTGCGGTTGTCCTTGTTGGTGATCTTTGGGAATATATGAAGTCTCTTAATAAGGCACTTTCTATGGCGTCCAAACTGCCATAAGTCTGCTCAAGTCTTTCCATGCTGCAGCAAGACCTTCCTGTGAGTGGCCCGTATGAACTGCTCTCAATGTCTTTACACGTTCTGCAGAATCTGGCCCTAGCCACTTAACTAGCAAGTCAAGCTCTTCCTTGGCAGTGAGGTTAGATCATTGATTACTGCTTCAAAGGTGGTTTCCAGGCTCTATGTTTTCAGCATGGTCGTCAAATTTTGAGCGACTAATGTTTATCAGTTCTCGCGCATCATATATCTGCAAAGTCCGACTACTGATACTCCACATTGTCACCAGATTCGAGTGCAATATCCCTGGGCATGTAGATTCTCGTGCCATATGGGGCTGAGAGGTCAAGATGAAATGAGGTGCATAAGGTTAAGTGGCGCTTTAGTCTCAGGATACCACTCGCGTGATGCTAGAAATTACCTTGTTCTGGGTAGCTGCGTCATCTGATACTTTACAGGCATGGCCGTGTGGTGGTTTGAAATTGTCTGGGATGATTGTTTTAGCACATAGTTGCGTGCGGTCATCTGGGTCTTCCACTTCCGCAGGGATGCAGCAGTCATGGTCAGTAACTTGGACTAAGCTTGCTCAAGAACCTTTAGCTGGCTAAGCGGCTTCTCCTCCTTTTCCATTGGAGAATTTTCAGTTGGGCTTCTGCCTCGCTGTCTTTTCACCATT
This sequence comes from Engystomops pustulosus, assembly GCA_019512145.1. Classification (NCBI taxonomy): domain Eukaryota; kingdom Metazoa; phylum Chordata; class Amphibia; order Anura; family Leptodactylidae; genus Engystomops; species Engystomops pustulosus. The sequence continues at coordinate 69,055,441 of CM033650.1, read as the reverse complement.
CTGCTCTTTCTGGCAAATGAACTTCTGACAACTAGTCTTCCTGCATCAGCACGGATCTATAAGCTTGTCGTGTAATGCAGACCTTTGGAGCGGGAGGTTCGGAAGATGATAGTGTATGTTTGGTTGAAGTGGACCGGTGAGATCTTACTTCTTGCAGTGGTGCATGCGAACTTCTGCCTTATTTTTGGTCATCTTTCAATATGGTATCCTGTGTATGGAAGTAAAGTCTCTCTCTTGGCTAGCTCTGCTGTTGGCATCATCAAATTCGGTATTACTCAGAAATGATGTTACTTGCAGACAGCCGCTGGTAGCCGATCATAGGCGGTAGATAAGCGATTTAATGTTGTGCCAATTTGGCTGCGTCACTGTCATAGCGTGAGATGGCTGTAACAGTGTTCAATTCTTTGCCATAAATCATCAAGATTATCACAGAACCTTCCTTAATTACTTCAAGTTCTCTCTGATCTTTGTGTGGGTTTGGTAACACGTTTAGATCGTACGATTTGTTCCTCTCTGGACACACGAGCTCTGTATCTTGCACATCTGTGGGTCTGGTAACAGGGTGCACTGTGTAGGTCAGTGACAGAGGATTTCATAGAGCTTTTGTGGACAATGTTAATCCTTGTCAGGTGGTACTGTCTCTTTAAGATGGGGTTGCAGCTTGTTCACAATGGTGAGGAAGCCACGTTGCTGCTACGATGGTGGGCAGCTCTATGCTGCTTGCAGACATGGGCACATTTACTTACCCGTCCGTTCGCGATCCAGCGGCGCGTTCTCTGCACTGGATTCGGGTCCGGCCGGGATTCATCAATGCAGTTCCTCTGACGTCCAACCAGGTGGCGCTGCTGCGCTGAAGTCCTTGAATGCCTCGAATACACCGGCCTCCAAGATGTAAGGTGAGTGAAATTTCGCGACATCAAATTTTTTTTTAAATGCGGCGGTTTTCCGAATACCGTGGGTTTTCGTTCGGCCCGCCCCCGATTTCCGTCGCGTGCAATACCGGCCCGATGCGCCAAATTCCGATCGCGTGCGCCAAAAAACCCGGGCAATTCAGGTACAATCGGCGCAAATCGGAACGAATATTCGGGTAACACGTCGGGAAAACGCGAATCGGGCCCTTAGTAAATGACACCTATGTGTGGATCTTGCAGCAACTGCGATTCAGCTTGTTTTGACTATTCTGCCACAGATATACGCTGGAGAAGACCTCGATAGGTTGGTAGTGCAGTCTCCTATAAACTGGGATGGTAGATAGTAGAAACTCACTGACATTCATTCCACGCGTTGCCATTGCATGAAGGGAGGATCGAATGGATGTGCTTCAGGTTCAGTTAATGCCTTTACTTAGAAAATCATCCATGCGGTCAAAACCACATTGCTACTGCACAGTAAAGATGAACCATGTTCTGTACAGTCACAAATGGAGGACAGCAAGAAGAAGGAGGAAGTGATGTCACAGAAAGAGGAGAGAGAAGCTGGGTAACAGTGCATGATGGGATAGCCTTAGCTTAAAGATACAGCAAGCAAGTTATCAAACAATAAAAAACTTTGACCACTAGTGTGGCAGCATGCATAACATGAAGAATGAACATATCGGGGTCATTTACAAGGGCCCGATTCGCGTTTTCCCGACGTGTTACCCGAATATTCCGATTTGCGCCGCTTGTACATGAATTGCCCCGGGTTTTGGACGCACGCATGCGGTTGTGGCGCATCTGAGGGGCCGGCAGCGCCGAAGAAATGGCGGGTGGCGTGGCCGAACGAAAATCCGACGTATTCGGAAAAACCGCCGCATTTATAAAAACGAAAATGTGTCGTTGGGGAGCGCTCACCTTCACTTTATGGGATGGGTCATGCCGGGGCGTTAGAGATTATTTTCGGCGCTGCATCGCGCACGGCGGACGGCGGAGGAACTACCATCTTAAATCCCAGCCGGACCCGAATCCTGTGAGCAGAGAACGCGCCGCTGGACGGCGAATGGTCCGGGTAAGTAAATGTGCCCTCATTGCAGATAGAATGTACAATACAAGACCAATAACAACATGGGCAATATGACAGGCTGTCCACAGCATCTTCGCTTTAACTAGTTTCATGCGCAAATTGGGCGCTTTTTTTTATTACAGATCAATGGAGGGTTTCTAATAGTTCATATAGTCCAACTGGACATTTTGACTGTTTTGAGATGGAGTTAGATTTGCAGAGATTTTTTAGAAATGTTAGACTCAAGACATTTTTTAATGATTCCGATGTGATGCAAAAACCTCAGGTTGAGGGTAATGTTGTTGATGTACTAAGTCTTGATAATCTTGGTTTAAGTCTGAAAAGCTCTTTCTCTCCTCCCAAAAAATCTCACCCTACTGAAACATATATTAGTCTTGTTAAAAGAGATGTTGATGCTCTATTTAATCACATTAAATTGGGTGAATTTTTGATGCTCTATTTAATCACATTAAATTGGGTGAATTTGCAGTCAATTGTAATCTTAATCGTGATGAGTTTAAAGCACTTGAGTCATTGATGTCTGACAAAGAGTTAATTATAAAACCGGCTGACAAAGGCGGATCGATCGTTGTTTAGACCGATCCGCCTTTGTCAAAGAAATCGAACGACAACTCTCCGACACTAAGACATATTTACCACTACCTGGTAACCCGACTTCTCAGATTAAATCTAAAATTATTCTATTGGTCGATAGCCACAAACAGAAAGGTACCATTAATGAGAAACTTGCGAAATACTTGATTAATCATGACCCTGTGACACCATTGTTGTATATATTACCTAAGGTGCATAAGACCCTTGTAGATCCCCCGGGGAGGCCCATAGTGGCATCCACTAACTCAGTCTTTACCCCCCCTGGCTAAAGTTTTAGAGAAAGTACTGACACCATTGGTTATGAAAACACCTGCATTTCTGTTGGACACTGCAGCTTTTTTGTCCTTAATTAAGGACATTAAACAGGTGGGGAGGGATGATATTTTAGTGACTATAGACGTAGTTAGTCTTTATACGTCGATAGAGCATGACAAGGGCATTGAAGCCACAAGGAGGTTACTTTCGAGGGATCCTAGGCTTTCACCTGAACAAAGAGAGTTTCTGATCGACATCCTTACAGTAGTTCTAAGGGATAATTATTTTTTTTTTCAGGATAATTTCTTCTTGCAGCAATGCGGAACGGCCATGGGGTCGAACGTGGCCCCGCCCTATGCAAATTGTTATATGGCGATGTTTGAGGAAGACTATGTCTATTCCCATTATTTGTTTCAGAAATACGTTAAATTGTGGCGTCGTTTTATTGACGATATTGTTTGCATATGGGCGGGGCCACGTGAGGCCCTTGATGACTTTATCTCTTTTCTCAATTCTATAAGAAATGAACTACAGTTCACTACTACCTCCGACCTGACCCAAGTGAGTTTTCTCGACACACTACTGATGAAAGATGCTGAAGGCTTTTTGACAACTGACTTATACCGCAAAGTGACAGATAGAAATAGCATACTCCATTTCAGAAGTAGCCACCCCTATTCCACTAAAAAATCCATACCTAAATCTCAGTTCCAGAGGATCAATAGAATTGTGGTTGATCCTGAAGTGAAGAAAATTAGATTTAAAGAGATGGAACAAAGGTTTAAACAACGGGGCTATCCTGATAGGGTTTTGGAACAAGCTAAATTATCTATGGATATACCTCGTAGAAGTAGAACCGATGAGGAGAGAAGGATTGTTTTCTCACATCGCTTCCATACTCTCAATTGGAGAGTTGACACGATTGTCAGGAAACATTGGAAACTTCATTTCCAGATATAGAAGAATTTAAAAACCCTCCATTGATCTGTAATAAGAAAGCGCCCAATTTGCGTATGAAATTAGTTAAAGCAGACATTGGTAGCACATCAAGGGTTCCACGACAAACCTTTCTGGCTTCCAGAAAGAATGGGACATTTCCCTGTTTAAATTGTGCACAATGTTCCAACATAATGAGAGGTGACATTCTTTACATGTAATTCCACCAATGTGGTTTACCTAATCAGATGCCCCTGTGGTTATTTTTACATTGGAGAGACGATGCAGCGTATCTCTGAACGCATCAGTAAGCATAAGTCCACTATCCGATGCAAAGATATATTTCAACCTATTCCTTCACACTTTCAGAAATGTGGGCATACCATTGCACAACTTAAATTTATGGTAATTGAAAAAATTGAGCAGCCGAGACGAGGAGGTAGTGTGAAACAACTCCTGTTACGCAGAGAAGCATTTTGGATTTATACGTTGAACACTTTGGAACCCCAGGGGTTCCAAACCGCGATTTCAATGTTACGAGGTTATGACTCTGTTTAGACTTATAGATGAGCTGTTTCCTATTATTATTATTTTCCTTTATTACTTTGTTTCCCACCCATAGAAACGTTTGGTGAAATGAACGATGTGTTGAAGTACCGCCTCCTGACAGTGTCACACCTCGATTTGGATTTACCGAGGATGTGACGTCAACAACAAGGGACCTATTCACATTATATAAATAAAGTCTGTAGCATGTACATTTAGCAGTTGATAAAGGCTTTGTAAGCCGAAACACGTTCTGTCTATGACTTATGCTAATAAAGTGATTGCATAGAAATCTGCCGTCAGGGACCAGCTGTAAACATACATTTTTTTCAGGGACCAGTTCGGTGGGGGGTTGCGGTCTGGTGTCATAGTTTCATAGCTAAAAATGTATATTTGAATGCTCCACCATAACTCCCTTTTCACATATCAAGATGACATCATTATTGCCTTGTAAACACGTAAGCCATATGCTGTTGCAAATCACTAATTATTAAATATAGCTAAGAAGAAACTGACCAATTGTTATGATATTATCTAATGGTTCAATGAAGCTGTCCAAGACCGCTTAGCATGAAAACGCCCTTCTTTTGGGTATATAAGACGATGCTATGCACCAATAAAGTTAGAGTTTTATTCAGAGAACTATCTTGTGTTTTTGTGTGAAATTCTCTGCGAGCCCGGGGGATTGGTCCCCCTTGATAAATGGTGCCCAACGCGGGGCAGTTGTAAACAGATTGGGGGTCATTTACTAAGGGCCCGATTCGCGTTTTCCCGACGTGTTACCCGAATATTTCCGATTTGCGCCGATTGTACCTGAATTGCCCCGGGATTTTGGCGCACGCGATCGAATTGTGGCGCATCGGCGCCGGCATGCGCGCGACGGAAATCGGGGGGCGTGGCCGAACGAAAACCCGACGTATTCGGAAAAACCGCCGCATTTAAGAACCGAAAATGTGTCGCTCGGGACCCGCTTACCTTCACTCAGACGGCCTCGGTGAATTCCGGCGCGTTAAAATGCTTTTCAGCGCAGCAGCACCACCTGGTGGACGGCGGAGGAACTACCTTATTAAATCCCGGCCGGACCCGAATCCAGTGCAGAGAACCCGCCGCTGGATCGCGACTGGACCGGGTAAGTAAATGTGCCCCATTGTCTTCAGTACTGCAGACCCGGCACCGCAAACAGGCTCTCGGCAGCGGAAACACAGACTTCAGTTCACCGGTGACAAGGTAAGAAGCTTATTCTTACAATCCTACCCTACTCAAAGTCTGTCAGCCGGATTTATGGTACGTTATAGATAAGTCTTTCTTCTTTCTGCCCAATATTTTTGGCAAAGAACCGTAGAATATCCCTGAGATAATTATATAGGTATATTGGAGAAGGTATATCTTAAGTGCTGCTGCTATATGGTTTTTGTCTGTCTGATTTGAATGCGGTGTGCATGTTATGAGACTACCTCGAAGGGAACTCCCTGCCAGAAAGACTAACCTCTTCCCGTGACATTGGCTTGCTCGGTTCACAGGTGAACAGACACCCCTGCTGGCTGGCCTAAGTTGCTGATTATTGTCTCTTCTCCGGGACTGTTAGCTGGAGTCGCGAAGGATTATCTGATCCTGTCTCACACTACACCACATAAAACCCATACATGTTCCCAGAATACTTGGAAAGACCTTTCATTATTATCATTTGTGTAGCATTACTGTGCTTTACACTCTGGCTGATGTATAAGATTTACAAATACGCTAAGTTTACTTTAGAGCCATTTGTTTTATTTTTCACCCAGGAGCCTAGGGAATTTTGTGACTCCGGTGTAGTCACTTGGCCAAGTCACAAATCATACTTTATAGCCCGCACACCCACACACTGAAATACGCCGTTGAGCTCAGTTATAAAGAAGTGGGTAGAAGCTGTGGGACAGTAGTAGATAAGTGACTGGGTTGGTTGTGGCTCTAGTATATAGGACGCATTGAGAAGCAGCCAGAGAAAGCATAGTCGCAATGGGAAACATAATAGGAAATACACATGATTGCGGGGAGAGTTGTAGTGCTCATGCGATAGTAGTTAGAAGGAAAGGAAAAGCTACTATTAAAGACTCCAGGAAAATGCTAAGAGAATTGGGAATGGAAAGTGATCCCTTAGATCACTCCCTTTGGGAATCAGCCTTAATAACCAGTACGGGGTGGATCCGAAAATAATAATTTTGTTAGACAAGCTTGGGCACAGGTAGCTAAGGAAATGAAACAAGAGGGGGATTGGGAAACAGAAGAAACCCCTAAGGGAATTAGATACAGGAAGAAAGCTAAAATGCCACCACAATATCAGCCAGGTGCATCAGTCCAACCCCTCTTTACAGTCTCCACCCAGCTAGGGCCAGAAGGATGGACCTTTGTGTGGTCAACAGAACCCTGATTGGAGGGAAAGTTGTTCCGCCTGTGGGAGACCTAAGCCCAGAGATCAGACACGACTTTACCCCATGCTGTTTAAACAAAAGAGTATACGCGTTAAGGAGGAAGGGGAGTCTGCCCAAGAAACCCACGCCATAGACCAGACAGGGGAACAGTCAGGAGGGTAGATGAGGAAGCAGATGGAGAAGAGGAAGAGGGCACCAGTTTCAAAAAGTTGCCAGGAACATCAACTCTCTCAAAACCAAAAGTCAAAATAATTACTACTACAACCTCACAATATAAGCCGTGGTCCCCAAATGACCAGATGTCATTACTCTCACAGGCCCCTGACCCACTAGAGGAGCCAATGACATTTTATAGGTGGATGTCCTATCTCCATGAATCATTTTCATGTACATGGATGGATTTTGAGGCCACTGTTAGATTAAAGGTAGGGGAAGCCAGGCTACTATCAGTAATGGACGTGATAAATCGGGCAGGGACGACACTTCAGTCTTGGGATGCATATCTCCGTAGTTCACGGTCAAGAGATCACTTTTTGCTAGGACTACTAGACTGGTGTAAGCAAAGAGTGCAGGATTCCTCAATTTCCCTTTCTGATGTTATGCAAGACCCAAAAGAATCCGTTGATCAGTTCTGGGGAAGATTAAAACTTAAACATAAAGATTTGGGATTTGATCAGAAAGGTGATGCTGGACAAAGGCTTTTCCATAATGCCTTTATGGAAGGCCTAAAGCCACAAATTAGACAAAGAGTGCAAGCCTCCAAACCCGAATGGAGGACTTGTAAGATTGAGGATTGTTACAGGGGACATTATTCATAACTGGACCCTCTGCTCTATTATTATGTATATTACATATAGTGTAAATGGATACAGTATATACTGATAGCAGTCACTGATATTCTGTGGTGAGATGTGTGTGTACTGAAGCCATTGGGTCATTAACATATCAAAAGGCTTTGAACAGTAAGAAGCCACCATGAACCAGGTGTGAGATTCCCTGCACACACTGGGGTCTATCCTGAGAGGGTCTCAGGGTGGAGTTATAAGGGGGTGGGAAGGGACTACACACAAGGATATTTAAGCATGGTAAAAACAGAAATCACGCTCTTCTGGCTCTTGCTTCTTGGCCCCCTTGGGCCGAGCAGCAAATAACTAAGGAACCAGGTCATATATTGTGTGTGCTTTCTCTGTATGTATATAACTTCATAAGAGTAATTATAACATAGTACTTATTATAATATAGTAGACTTTATACGTGTACCTATAGATATCCCAGGTGTTATGTGTTTTACCATATATATACATAGCTAAGTGTTTACAGTGAGTGTGTATATATTAGTGTAACTACATGTATAACCTGTAGCCGTATCCCATTCACACGTGGATCTGTGCCCTGCACGTGTATTGGAGGAGTAGATATATAGATGCTATTGTGCATGAGTCTCTATATATACATGTATATGGTCAGGCACTGGATGTGACTCCTGCTTCAGGGTATATCCAGGAGCTGCCGCAGTGTTAGAATATATTGTATATACATACACATTACTGGGGTCCAGAAGGGGCCAGGAAAAGAGGTTTGTGTGCAGTTGTGTTCTCTATGTATTTTGTATTGTATTTTGTGTAGTTACTTTGTCACATGTATGTTGTTAGTAAAGTCTTTTTGTATATAAGTATCTGCGAGGGTTGTATGTTACTCGTGTGATGCATGAAGGACTGGAGTAGGTGCTTATGGTAAATAGCACAGACTAAGGGGCTGGACAGAACCACTGAGGCCTAGAGTAACTGAATAAAAACCCAATCCCCAACTCAGCTTTATCAATGGCGAGCCAGGCCCAAATGTCATGATCCATCTACATTAGGATATAGTGGTGAAATTGTTGTTATACTGTGAACTTAGGTTATTAGACTGGGTAGGTTCGGACATGTAGCACAGTTTCATCTGAGGCCTAGTATGAGTGTGGTTATTGGCAGCGAATCTGTATGAGTTCAGTTCTTAGGCTTCTGGTTGTTTTCTGTTATCAGACCCTTGTGAGGTGACCCTGGTGTGAGGGTCTTTGCTTTGTATAGTCCTTAGTTACAGGAGTAACACAGATCGCAGGGATACAATGACTGGCAAAGTGGAACATGTGACTTTTGAAAAGTTGAGTAAATATAGTTCGTTTAACCCTGTGTTATCTAAGAAAGAGCAATCTATTGAGCTGCTATGGGAATCCCTGGTAGAGCAGGCGAGTTCCTATGATAAGTTGCATATTGCTAAGCGCAGTGTACTGAACCAGACATCTAAGAGGCTCCATATGATGGCCAAGCTTGTGTGTGTTTTTGAGAAGGCCATTAGTAAGATGGAGAAGGTAGAGGACAAAGGATTAAAGGTTCCTGAAGATGTGCATTGCAATTGTTGTAAGGAAGGGGTTAAACAGCTGAACAGCTTAGAGACACAACTGGAAGAGCACATGGAGGCTATAAAAGAGAGGGACAGCCGGATACACAGGCTGCAGTCTCACGTAGCTGAGAAGGAGAAGTATTATGCAGATGTGGATAAGGTGTTTATACAGTTATACATGGAAATAACCGAATATAAGCAAAAAGCATCAACTACTGAGGTGATTATTGAGAACTTGAAACGTGAAATAGCAAAAAGGGATGAGATCATCTGTAGCATGCAGACGTCCATCAAAGAGTCTTTGCCCACGAAACACGTTTGTGTTTCGTGTGCAAACAGGGGGAGAGATGAGACTGAACCTGCGGCTGCTACAGATCACTCTACACCCCTGCTTGTTACTAGGCCTGGACTAGTGGGCAGTGTAGTAGGACTGGTGGGACAAATGGAGGATTAGGAGGCGACTCAGAGACTTCACTGATCAGCCATAACATGCGTGTCACAGTAATGTACAGGAATCACAGTCTTTCCATAAGATGGAGAGGATGCAATATCTGTTGAATATATGTAAATATATCCCAAGCTATGATGAAAATGTAGATCCTTTTACTTCATGTGACACGTTTGAAGGTTATTGTAAGAAATTTTCTGTTCCAATTGAACATCGCATGAAGCTGTTCAAGCTATGGCTACCAACACATCTTTATCAAAGATACGAGGCCATAGGGAAAGCAGCCCCGAGTAATGGCCAATTTCATGATGAGGGAGACAGACTTTCCATCCGCATGAAACTGGTAAATGGGCATTTGGATGTCACCCCAGACATACTGGTTAACTTCAGACCAACCATCTATGATGAGCCCTTGTCTCTGTGTGGGAGGTTTGAAGTTATGTATAGAAAGGTGACTAAGAATCATAGTCCAGGAACCCCACAAGGCATGATCCGCATGTTTGTGGAGAAGTTTCCATACCTTGACACCACAATTAGATTGAATGCAGCTAAAGAAGCTTCACTTATGGAGGCCACCCTGGTAATAGAGCAGGTCAGGCAGGATCTACTCAAAGATAGAAGGTCTATAAAAATCAGGAAACAGATAGCAATTCACCCCAAACTGCAACAAAGCCATGTACAAAAGAAAGCATCTCCCAGCCAAATACTGAGGAAGTGGGGGAGTGTTCGGTGTTTTCACTGTTTACAGTATGGACATATAAAAAGGTTCTGTCCACAAAGGGTAAACCTGTATGAACGGGGATGGTCTCACAAAATTAGGGGCACAAATGTGTGACTACACAGGGAACAGGACCACACAACTGTACAACAGACAGCCCTACTGGGAATCTGGTGCAATGGGCTTACGGTTGGGGATCCATAATATACTTGGCCAAAATTTGTAAAATCATGGATTCCCCATATAATGGCCTGGATGTGTATTGTAAACCTCATTAACTCTCATTGCAGAAAAAACAACAAATTCACTTCGGCACCGGCGTGGCTTGATTAAAATTTTCATTCCATCTTTATTTCATCCATTAAAAATGTAGGACATGACAACCCAATGGCAACACCAGTTGTTACAAAATGTGGGATTTAAGCCTACGCGTTTCAGGTGATACGCGCACCCTTAATCATGGCACAAATGAGGATACAAACCTCCGGGTAAAGAGCTCTTTTCTGCTCCTGTCCCCCTTTAGCGCCTTGTTCAGTAACAGCGCCCCCTCTTGGTAGAAGCCCTTCATGTAGCACTGCACAGCAAAGTCATTGTAGGTGAGAAGTAACTGGTTCTCAGCTTCTGTATGTAACCGTGCGCCTTCCCCGCTATATCTGCCCTCTGCACCGAGGAGCTGCATGGCGCACACAAAGTCATCCACTGCGGGGCTGAAATCCTTCAGCTTCTTGTATACAGTACCTCTGGAAGGGAAGGTGGAAATATATTTTGATCAGAATGGAGGATTTTAGAAAAGGGGAAGACTAAGATAACATGGCGGGATATTCGTGTTATTGCGCAAAGCATCATTGTTAAATAAAATCAAGTTAAATCCATTATGCTAATTAGTTGGCAAGTGTCACAAGGGCGGTCCCATTCCTGGCAAGTGCTCCCGGTCTCCTATCTCTAACAACTTCTATTGTGAAGATATAACAGCCTCTTCAACCAAAAAGCTAACCCGGCGGACATTATGACACCAGGTTTTCGGCGTTGTTGTCACAGCTGGCGCGTATCATACAGACCCAAAAAACAAAAGCCTCACAGCCATAATGTTCAGTGCTGTCATGTTGGAAAAGTCATGTTGATCAGGTAATGGGGCTAGTGAAAGGCAGAGCCCCAACTAGGAAGTTTGGGCCCTTGACTGCAAAATTTTGTGGGTTCCCCACAGAATGCTAATCTGGCCCTATGTGCACAGTGATTTTACCTAGAAAGAGGAGGGTTTTCTGTCACTAGGGGCCCCATTCAACATCTCAGGGCCCCCTGGACCCAGTCACACTAACCCCCCCTGATGGCGGCCCTGGTGATAGGAATGGATAGTAAGAAAGACTTGACGACACGTTGCGGCTAATTAGCATAATTGGAAAACATTGTCTATATCAGCAAGGAGTAATGTGGGTGACATGGTAGTTAAAAGTACACTTTGGATATCAAATCTTTCTGCTTTCACTGGGAGAATAGATCCAATGAGCTTGTAGTATATAGGAGATGTGAGAGCAATAACATAACTATTACCATCAATAATATATGTTCCTGGTTTAAGGATTAAAGACACATTTAACACAGGATAATACCTAAAAATGTGATATTCAGCTGATAATGGGTTGTTCTCTATGGCGCAGCAGATCTTCCTTAAAGCGTCCTGTAGGTCCCCCTGGACGGCCAAGTTCACAGCTTTTTCTTTGGCCTCTTCTGCTTTTGCCACCATTTTATCCCTTAGGTCACAAGCTTCCCGATGCTGCCGATCCAGTGACAAAGCCGTGTGCACATCCTGATAGCACAGTGTGGCCTGTGGTCATAGACAAATAATATCAGTAAAATGAATGTAATAGATTATATGGACCATGGGAGCATCAGCTTGTGGGCCCCTATTCATTGCATCTTTAGGTACTGGATCCTATATCATTTAAGCAATAGTATCAGGGTTGGATCACCTTTCAGGTAAGCCACACTGTGTATTTGGGTTTGGGGGCAGCACCTGCTGCCCCGCTTATAAATATGCCCCCCAGGGGTGGATTAAGACTGCCATGGGCCCTGGGCTGGAAGTCTGGAATCACCACCTACATATGGTACTAGAATAAATCTTCTTGAAGAATGGAGGATGTTTCCCTGATAACCGTTTTCAATCTGCAGTTTCAGGACCTATGGAAGACCTTCAAAGGTCCTGAAATGGCTCTTGTGTACATGTGTATTGAGAGCAGGAACAGATGTACGAGGATTTCATGGGTGAAGGCCCTTCTCAGATAAAATTTGGTAGGTGGGTGGTTTGGGTGGCCATGGGCCCCCTAGAAGTCTTGGGCCCCGGACTACCACCGGGTAGTCTGTGCCTGTATAATAATCTACTACTGATGCCCCCTGCTAAAATTCTCAGTATTTTATAGAAATAGTCACATAACCACCTGATTGAGCTGATCATACAGCCAGGCACGCTGTATATATATGTCCGGGTTCCCTTGTTCTTCTTCTAGCAGTTTATTTAATAGATGGATACTTTCTGAATATCTTCCCAACACGGCAAGACAAGCAATACTGGCAGAAGAAGAAACAACCATGTGAGCCATATCCTATAGAGGTAAATGTGTCCCACGATGCAGGACAGGTCGGATCCTCTCACCTGCGCATGTGATAATGTCTGTTCTGAGGCTGTAGCTCCGCAGCCTGGGTAAAAGACTCCAGCGCCTCCAGGTGACAATCCTTCTCAAACAAACTCTGTCCCTGCATTGTAATATGAACAATAACCACTAAATCCTGACAATGATTACACATAGCGGTTGTATGGGATTAGGAACATTTATTAAAAAGATAATATTGAAAACATGAATATAGTACAATGCTGTTATCCCCCAGGGTTGCAGGGACTCCTTGCATCATATATAACTAAGATGCTTGGAATCTCTGGAGCAGGGTTCGGTCTGTGAATTGTCGCCACCATACGGTCCCTTACAATTACTGACTGCAATAAGGTCACAAGCCATTAATGTGACCTCATCCCTTTAACAAAAATGACTGCTCCATACAATTCCATATATATGTGTGACCAATCTTTAAAAATCTTTAAAGTACACCGGGCAGCAACCCACACATAATCAAAACTTTTATTTTTACAAATGTAGCATTTTGGTGCACAATGGGCATGGCCAAACAGAGCAGTGCACCTTCTGCTACCCAATATCACAGAAGGAGCAGGGCGCTGTCAATCAATGTTAAGCGGGAGCTGCCCCATTGTAAAATCAGACAAGAAATTACAAATTGGTGCACCAAAATTGAACGGCTGTAGATTATAATGTTGCACAGTTTACTTACAAAGTCATATGCTTAGTTTATATGTGACCAGGGAGCTGACATTGGGGTGTAACTCCAGTGGAAGCAGATATAGCAGCTGCTATGGGGCCCAACGTGTGATGGGGCCCCGGCATCTGGAGTATTGGGTGTGAATATGCTCTATGTGTGTGTATATGTGATGTGTATATGCTGTATGTCTGTATATGATGCATGGGTGTATATGGTACTGTGAAAGTGTGTGTGTATGTGCCGTACGTCTGTTTATATGGTGTGTATATACTATGTGTATATTTTTTTAAAGGGTAAGTGAGGCCCCATTCAGAAGTCTGCAATGGGGCCCTGCCTTTCCTAGTTACGCCTCTGAGCTGACAGATTCTCTTTACTTGCTCCGTAGTTGTGATGACCCCAGGGTTACCTGTAGGTAATATGTAAGGGCCAGCAGCTCTATGTGTTCTTTAGGTGGAGGAGCTATGGAACAAGCCTTCTTCAGGTTAAGTGCTGCGGACTTGAAGTCACAGAGCTGGAGGAAGGCTTCTGCTCTCTTCACGTAGAGCTCTACCTATAGTAACAGTACAACACAGTCATAAATAACCGGAAAGACACAGAAAAATGCACCGATACAAAGAAGCAAAACGATGAGAAGTCATGTAAATCTTTCATTTATTATAGAATTCTATGACGTTATCGAATGATCGTACCTTCTCAGGACACAGGTAAATGGCTTTGGAAAATGCATTGACAGCCGCCTCCCATTTATTCTGTGCCAGGCACTGCAGCCCCCGCTGATAACTGCAAGAACAAAGCATAAAGTCATAGGTCTAACCGCTGAAAACACTGGAGGCAACTGGATGTCCTCCTAAAATATCATCTTAGTAAATCTGGATTTATAGGATGGGACATTGATCCAGGGATGTATTCCCATTGCCATATTTGGAGTCTGAAAGGACATTTTTCCCTAATTTGGGCCAGTTGGGTTTTTGCCTTCTGTGGGTTTGTAGGACAACACGGGGGAACAATCATTTTGGTGCCTTAAAAGTTGGAGCAGTTTTTATGTTTGGGGCCATGATTCTGGAAACGACACCCTTTTTGACATGGCATGCCTTTGTAAATCTGGCATTGCCAGCTTACGAAGCAAACGCTGCTCATACGCTGTTTAGTATGAATGTTCTAAAGAAGTTTAGGAAATTTATGTCAACTAATTAATAAATGTCATATTGTTGCTCAAACAGGTGTACACTCGACATTGTGCCAAAGAAATTTTTTAAATTAATGTCATATTTGTGGCTGTAAATTAGAGATTTTTCCATCGGGTCGCTGAAACCTCGTTTCTGTGATTTCCTGTGATGAACTGTTCTTGGACATTGGCGCTGGAACCATAAGAACCATAAGAGCCATAGTCATAAGAACAGGATACTCATTGGGGCACATTTACTAAGGCTTTGGGCTTCTTTGCGAAATCCTTTTTTCGGACTGTGCCCTTTTTTCAATGGGAAAACGGCTTGCACAGGTATTTAAGTAGTGGGCGCATTACCCATATTTTTTGGCGCAGCTGCGCCAGCTTCCATGCGACACAAATTAGGGGGTGGGCCTTCGGACAATCTAACTGATTCGGACTGAGCGCGGGATTTAACTCTTAAATTGTGTCGCAAGCTCAAGCACTTACATGCACCACTAAAAAGATGGTGAACTTGGACCTGAGCGGGGAAGCGACACATGCAGGATATTAGGCGCACGATCTTAGTGAATCGCAGCAGAGTGCAATGGAGTCGGACAATGCACTTTCTGTGAACTTCAATGACGGGGTAAGTAAATGTGCCCCATTGCTTCAACTAGTTCTGCTACAGAGAAATGGAGGGTATTTTCGGAATCAGCTGCTCAAACCTATCCAGTAGCTAGTGAAAACCTCCAGACACCATGAAAAAAGCTTTTTTGTTCCCCAGTGTACTGTAATACTTGACTTGATGGGCCAATGTCTTTATTCAAACTGTGATATAGAAATCAATGGGTCTGTGCACCATTTATGTAAAATGTGGACAAGGCGAAAATTACAGATGTGTGAATAAGCCCCATAAAGTATAGAGTGGCAAGATCTTTATCAGAGGACACCTTTCTAAAAACGTACTGTTCGTTCATCTTTCCTTGCACAATATCCTCATACGTCTGCTTGGGGCATTCATGGGTTTTGTTGTGAACATCTAAAAATACTTGACTGGATCCAAAGATTTTCATGAGGGATTTATCTCGAGCTTCTTGAAGCTTCTCTTCACTCACTGCTGTGGTGAATAGATCCCCTGTCATCTGCGGGAAGATATCAGGAATTCAATTAGCTGAGCAGAACATCTGGGATAAGACAATGAACTTTTCACCAAACTTACCTCTTCCTGCACTGGGTTATGCTCTTCTGCCATTGTCTTCTCAATCAGTATCCTATAACCCTAAATGGTTAATTAATTAATTAATTAATTTATGAAATCAACTAGAATAATAGTATCTTATGTTTTCCCTATATGAGGATTGTCTTTAACCCCTTACTGACTGGCAGTGGCGGATGAAAACTACTATAGGCCCTGGACTGTATAGAAATTGTGGGCCACTTACCGGACTTGAGTTTTACATACATAACAACCTGATCCCCTGTTACATTGGGTTCACTAAATTAACAGGCAAGTCTTTAAAAAGCCATCACATTCTGATGAGAAAAATCTGATAACATTGCTTAAAATCGATAATACCTCCACACAGTGTTGCTGGTCCACATTCAGGCAGACCTGGCTCCCTGACGCTGTGTGACTGACGCACTGTAGGGTTAGTCGGTGACTACAGGACTTAGTAGATCACAGGTGACGATCTACTCTAACAGGAGGAGAACTTCATTATGACTTCTCCTGGCAGTGTCTCCTCCTGCTTTATTCTCCACCAGTTGTCTCCAGCTCCGTGCTGCACATTATCACACTGCGATCCCAAAAATACCACAGTCACAGTATACTATCGACAGTTTTCCTATGTAATACATATATATCCCCACAACACAATTTGCCACACTGCCCCCTCACTGCCTCTGTGTGGCCCTCCTCATGTCTAAATTAATTATCATATACAACCCCCACTAATTTGATAAATATACAGTACTTCATAGTGTACTTAATCTATATAATACAGCAGAATAAATGGTAGAAAATATAGCACCCCCATTTTGTATACATACTGCACCTCCTGAACTGATTACTTAAAGCACCCCCTAATTAATTAAAATATAGCTCCCTGTAAGGCCGTCCTCACATTATGGGGCTTATTTACTGAGGGTCGCGGATTGCAATTGTGACAGGTATTTATCTGGGAATTGTGTCGCATGTGATCGGATTGTAGCGCAGCTGCATTGGCTTTCATGTAAGAGAAATCGGGGGACGGGCCGTCGGACGTTCCAACTGATTCAGACTGAGCGCGAAATGTAACTTTCAAATTGTGTTGCAAGATCAAGCAAGGGTTTTTTTCACAGGTTTTTTTTTTCCTTATGTTATTTTTTCACGGTTTTAAACTATAACTGTGGCAACTATAAGAGCCCCAGTTACTGGTTAAAATGACAACCTCAGGGGCCAAATGCCTGGGTCAGATCTTAACCCTTGCAGACCATGGGATCATGTGACTACATAGAAGACAACAGTGTTGGCTCCTGTATCCACGGCTTAGCGCAACTTTGGCGCTATGCATTGAAGAGAGGATATGGCACCTGCTCCCTAGGGTCTCTGGCTGTGTCTGACCCTGATCCTGCTCCCGGGCCAGAAATCTAGAAAACCCATAAAGTGTCAGGGGTGGGGAACGAGAAATGCATACTTATGGCTCCTGCATCGCTCAGGTACTTTTGGTGCCCGGGCAGAAGTTTTGGGACCTACTTCAGCCAATGAGTGGTCTCCTTGGACCATGTGACATCCCGTTCATGGCTGTCGTCAGAGTCTGAGAAGGCCAGTCATTGGCTGATGTGGCTCCCACATAGTGACAAAATCTGGAAGTATTGGAACAACATAACTTCTCTTTTTTTACCACCACTGCCCAGGAACCTCTAGAAGAAGTTAAAGGAAGTCTATGACATGCAAAATGCCCCAAAACCATACAGTAAGCAGAAACATATCTAAACTATGAAGCAATGCTGAAATAGTCAGCTTTTTATGAATATGCACATCAGCCTACAAGTGCTATATTTTTATAAACGTGTTACTGAATGCAAAAATAGCAACAAAAAACACCATAAAGCAATAACTAAAAAGTGAAGAGATATTTGTGTGTTCTTACTAAGAGCAAATTTCATTCTACACATCTTTCACTACAACATTTCTTAGTATAGATAACACAGATATGACATTTCTGCAATTCATAAGACTAATCTTTACCATATATAACACCTAAACTGAATATGCATCTATGATACAAAAATTCCACCATCCATTGCCTATGCCAAGAATAGGCGTCATCCGTATTCTATAGAATAACCCTTTAAATTCAGGCTCAAAAGTCTATACCATGTCCTAAAAAATAAAATCCCACAATCCTACGTACCTCAATCTTTGAAAGAATCTTCAATAACCTCTGTTGGTATAATGGGAGCACATTGCAGCCGGGGCCGCAGCAGCCGCATTACTGTGGAGTGTACAACTACTTGGTTACTAAGTAACAGCTGCGGGAGGAGTTCCTGTGATTAGGGTTGTCACGTGATTGTATTGTATTTCACCCCCTGTTGTTACATGTGACACTGCTTTACAAAATGAGCCTTTTTAGCTTTTTATTTTATCTTTTATATTTTTTTTTTATGTATTTATTAGGTTTTTTATTTTATTTAATATATTACTTTATTTATATATTATATTTTATCAAAATATATAAATATATAAAATATATTAAGGCACATTACCCGGTCCTGTCGCAATCCCCGAGGTACGTTGTCTGACGAGGATGAAGTTCAGCGCGATTCACTAAGATCGTGCGCCCGATATCCTGCATGTGTCGCTTCCCCGCTGAGGTCCGCCGCAGTTCACCTTCTTTTCCCTGGTGTACGTAAGTGCTTGCATTGCGACACAATTTGAATTTTATCCCACGCTTAGTCCGAATCAATCGGGTTGTCCGACGGCCACGCCCCCCGATTTGTGTCCCATGAAAGTCGGCGCGATTGCTCCAAAATCCGACCGCGTGCGCCAAAAACCCCTGTTAAATGCGGCGCAAATCGGAAATAGTCAGGAAACCCGCCGGAAATGCGGTGTGCGGATCCTTAGTAAATGTGCCCCATTATTTTATTATATGATATGTTTACTTTATTTATTATACTATATATAATATATTTTTATATATTTTATATTTTATATAGCCTTTTATCAATTGTGTTAGATAAAACTTTTTGTGTAGCTTCAGCAATCTATACGACATCTGTTTTCACGTTCTACTGTCGTGACCACATCTACAAATATGTACATTAATCTGCCATAATTTTGTTTATATTGATATATTTTTCTTATTTTAATATTTCTTATATATTTTTATGTTCCTATACGCATAGTTCTAACACATCATTATTAGTTTACACAAATCTTCCTGATTTATCTTATAACAAAATATAGAAAATTTGTATGTTTATCGGCTATTGATATTAAGATTTGTGCCTTGTATAGGTAACTACTACTACTTTGCGCTGCAGGGATCTTCGTTTATATTTATCGGTAAGTTACTAACCTGATCTGCACATGATAATATATATTCTAAGTAGGGAGACACAGCACAGTGGGGCTTATTTACTAAGGGTCAGCGGATTGCATTTCCATCTGGTTTTCCGATATTTTCAGGGATTGCGTCGCTTGGACAGGAATTTAGCAGGTGATTGCTGCACGTGATCGGATTTTGGGGCAACAGTGCCGCTTTTCATGCAACACAAATCAGGGGTGGGGGGGGGTTTCAGTAAAAACATGGGATTTAACTTAAAAATTGTGTCGCTAGATATGCACTTACATACACCGTGAGGAAGATGGTGAACTTCAGCGGACCTGATCGAGGAAGCGACACATGCAGGATATCAGGTGCACAATCTTATTGAATCGCGGCACAGGGCATTGTCGTCGGACAATGCACTTTTGGGAACTCCTCTGGACCGGGTACGTAAATGTGCCCCAGTGTATGAATGTAGATATATAAATCCACTACAACATTTAAAGAATAACCAGGCGGATGGAGGAGAGGAGCTCTGCCAATAAGAGCTTACACTCTACAAGGAGGAGGGAGAGTCTTGTTCAGTATATTTTCTTTTACATGAATACTGTACTTAAGTGTAGGATTTTTTATTAAGTTTTAGATAGGTGGTGGTGTCATCATGCTGCTTTTTGCACCCATTATTGTATTTGGTTGTATCTATTATTACAATTCCTCTGCCCTTAAGAGGTCCTTCAAAGATAATATTTATTTTTGAGTTAAATTATTGTAATAGCTTAATGTAGCACAGCAGCCCCAGTTACTCTAGCACAACACCTACCTTAATGTAGGACAGTGTCTCCCCTTAAAGGGAACCAGTCACATTTTTCACAAATACAGCTAGTGGCAGGTTCCTATAGAGCCCTAGTAACTACCCTGTTTCCCCTAAAATAAGACATCCCCCGAAAATAAGACCTAGTACAAATTTGTTCAGGGTAAGAAATATAAGGCCTCCCCTGAAAATAAGACCTAGCGGCAGTCATTGCAGCAGTTCCGCCCAAGCCGTTACATTACTATTAGGAAATCCTTATAAATGCTGCAGAAGGTTGTGACATGGGGAAGAATTCATAGAAATAAATCACTGACCGTTGTGCTGCAAATGTGATACCAGCAGCTACCAGGATAAGAAGGGTTCATTTATGGAAAGTGAAAGTGAGACGAGGGCCAATGATTCTAATAGAAATGGAGTCACAAAAAATACAGCATGAAATTTAGAGTTTGGAGAGTCATAAGGATGTTAGAGAAGTTGATTTTTTGTTCAATGATAAATGTAAATTCTTGATCATGGAAAAATAAGACATCCCCTGAGAATAAGACCTAGTGCCTCTTTAGGAGCAAAAATTAATATAAGACACTGTCTTATTTTCGGGGAAACAGGGTATCTGACCCCCTTCTTTTAGCTAATTTTTTTCCCTCACATCCCCATAAAATCAGTTATAAACTTGCCTGGAATCTAGTGATCTATAGAGTAATGCGAGGGCATGGCCTAATGTCATGTGACCAGGGTGACATCATCACAGGTCCCTTAACCTCTTAACATTAGCAAACAGTACACCCACCCCATGCTCATATCTGACCACATCCTCTCCATGCAGGATGCTGTGATTTCATGTCATATGATATGCTGTGATTTTATGAGATATATACTTGGTTTGCTAATGTTAAGAGGCTAAAGGACCTGCAATGATGTCACCTTTGTCACATGACATTACTTCTGCATGCAGAGAAAGCATGGTGAAGAGCTTTCTCCCCATGAACTACTTTTAGCTAAAAGAAGGGTGTCATATAGTTACTAGGGCTCTATGGGAACCTGCACATGGGGAATGTGGTGACAGGTTCCCTTTAATGTAGCACAGCACCCCAGCTTAATCTAGCACAACGCCCCCTTAATGTATGACAGCACCTCTCCTTAATGTAGCACAGCACCTCCAACAGAAAGTACAGCATCCCCACTTAGCACAGCACCTAAAATGTAACACAGTACCTCCCCTTAAGGTACCACAGCAGCCCCCCTTTATGTACCACAGCACGTGTGCAGTCCATTGATACGGGCCGTATGTCGGCCCGGTCCCACGGACTGCACATAGTGCAGAGGACAGAACATCTTGCATTAAAATATATTAAAATATATATTAAAATATCTTGTCTTCTTCCAGTCTACAGCCACGACACAGTATTACCGGTAAATAAGTTCTTGAGTGATATTTTAATAAAATGCAAGGACTTCTATGCTCTGCACTGCATCAACAGACTGCATACATTAGTGTGCATGAGCCCTTAATGTAGCACTGCACCTCCTCCAACCATAATATAGGACTGCTCATCTCTACTGTTCCTTAACACACTCTTTACCAATAACTGGTCCCTGTAATGTGTGAACGATCTTCTAACAAAGAGGATTTGTTGAGCCATCGCTTTTATTTATGAACATAAAAGTTGGTGGATAGTTCAGGCAATGACTAGAAAGAAAAGCTCCTCGAAACATTCATTCTCAATCATTACCCCCAGTGTGGACCCAATTTATAAGAGCCATGAAGTTTCACTTGCTTTAATAACAAGAAATCTCAAATGTATCAAAAAAATCTTTTATTGAAAAAATAGATTAGTACAAATGCTTTACACAAAGATCAAACAGTAACATAAACATCACAGAGCGTCCTAGTTTGGACCTCTAGACTTCTATAGGTATATTCACACCTAGAGATTCTTCTAACCGTCCTATTCACCGGAATGAAGCTTTCAGGAATCCAAAACTTCTGTGAGAAATCTGCTGCGAGTGAATATAACTTATGATAAAAAAAATCACAAGAAACTTATGAAAACTTTTTGTGCTGGACTTAAACATAACCCCAATATAGAAATGACTATGACTGCAGAACAGGAGGTCAGGGTTCATTTTACTTCTATATCTGCTCTCTATTGTCAGATATTCACATTATTCCAGCCAAGGCATCAGGCTACATGTTACTCCTCTCACGTCCTCAGGTTAAGGGCACTTCCTGGCATCACCACATACAAATAAATAGACATTCTCAATTTCGTACCAACGTTTAGGATACAAAAATATAAATATTCCAAAAAATAAGTACAAATACTTAATAGTGGGTTTTTATAAAACACAATCAATGCTCAAAGCCAAGTAATAAGGAATTAGAAAGATAACTGGTTAATCATTAGAAACATAGAAAAACATTATTAAAGGGTAAAAAAGTTTCTATTTTCAGTGGGTTACAAAACGCACAAAGAACGCACCGTGTGACAGCACCCTAACAGTTCGTCCTTAGAAGGTGCCAACATCTTGGCCGTCATGTACAAATTGATCTTTATTGCTCAAGAAGAACCTGATTTCAAAGAGAATTACAGTACTACCTGTCCAAAAACCTACGTGTTATATTCTAAAAATCACATAAAATTTTAAAAATATATTTTAAAATCCTGGAGGTGATTTCTTATCTTAAAATGTCTATTGAGATATTTTAGTTATGGATATTGGGCGTGATAACCCTTGTGGTGACATTTATGGCTACCATAGATTTATTGCTCTTCCCATGATGGTCCTCAGCTTTCCTAAGGAAAGGATCAATATTCCAGGAATATCCCTTCAGTTGTGTGTCATGTAGTTGCAGAGCTGGTTTGTTGTAGTTGTAGAGCTGGTTTGTTTGCCTATTGCTACATCTATATGGCATGCATGCTATATGTCATTATCAAGTTATCATATCTTTGTATATTTCCCCCAATACTCATACTATAGTAAGCTAACTGATATGTGGGGTATAGCTGATGCTGCCGAACTCATAGGGCGAGGGGGGGGGGATCATTTGCATCCTCTCCCAAAACCCAAATACAAAGAATGTATAGGGAGAAGGAAAGATCTGCTACTGCTCACCTCTAATGGAAGCTTATTGTGTAATCTGCCATTGGGAGAGATTTGGGGGGCCCCATTACATGGTGCGCTGGTTCTGCCCGATTCATTGGGTTCAGCCGATGTTGCAAAAACGCCTAATATTTTCCCCTGCTTTAATAGTTAAACAGTCCCTTAGATTCATGTCACCAGATTTCTCTGATAGGCTGGCATTAGGGTCTGCAAACTATACTGAAAATGTAAGTGCAAATGGAGATCAAATATTTGATTCTATGTTGTGCCTGGTGCTTAGGGCAGTAGCCGGTCGTCTCCTTCTATCCATAGGAATAGACCTTGTTTGGCCAAGCTGGGTGTATATGTTAATAGTGAGGGTTATGTGAGGAGTCACCTGCATTATTAAAATGTCTCTAAATCATTAGCTGATTACAAGACAGTAAAAAAAGTTTTTAAAAAAAGCAAATCTAAACCATAAAGCTGTTTCACAGTATTGTCTTTAACTTTAGGCACTAGGAAATGGTTTCAAGATTTCTCAGATCTAGAAAAGGCAGGATCCCCGAAAGTTACGTTGTACGCTGAGATCCACGGTGAGGGATCGGCACATCCGCCTGCTGGTGCTTTTTAGTTCTTTGGCTGCTTCCAGCGCCCTGTTCAGAGGCCATGTTATATCTTCGAGCTCTAAGAAATGTGAGCTCGGCGGAGGAGTCACAGAACGAGGGCGACGTGGCTGGGGTGCGTTATATGCCGCAGCTGTGTAGTAAGTGGTTGGTGTACCATAACTAAAGAGAGAGAGAAAAAATAAATAATAACCGCTAATATTTATTTATAGTGGTTCTCATCATAATAATTTAGAAAAAAAGTCCGCAAATCTTAATCCCCTGGTGTTGCAAACATGATAAAGGTTACTTTCAACCCCATAATTAGCAATTTTACCCAGTTCCACACCATGCTCCAAATAATTATGCAAATTTTATTTATCTTTGATTTTTTTAAATGGTGCATGCAATTGACAGTCCGTATAATAAAAGTCATCACCCAAATTTTATCGAACAATCCTCCCAATGATAACAGGATATTCTTCACAATGCAAAAAAACAACAACTCAGAATGCACAGTTCCAAATTATTCCGCACAGCAGAGTTTCCAAACATTTTATAGGTCGTAAAGAACTGAAAATGGTCATTTGTTGAATTTGCAACATTAGGAGGTGACATTCACTGAAATCAAAAGCTATTTCAACCCAAAACATCCTAACAGTTCAAGTTACGTGATAACATAGGACCTTTCACAATTCTTGCATCCATTGAACTTGTGAGTTTTTGGAGAGTTTCTGATTGATTTTCTTTGCATGGTGTCAGAATAGCCTCTCAGAGCTGCTGTTTTGATGTGAACGGCCTCCCACCCTCATAGTTCTTGATGATAGGGTTAGGGGTAGTGGGCCCAGACATACATGAAGACTGATTTTCGAACAGTCTTGTTTACTGATGAGCATCCCTGGATGGTCCAGATGTATGGAGTAGTGGATGGTTGGTGGATGACTACCATGTCCCAACAAGGCTGTGACATCAGCAAGGAGGTGGCGGAGTCATGGGGAGAGAGCTGGTAGCCCACCTAGGGTTCCTGAAGGTGTGAAAATAACCTCAGCAAAGTATATAGAGTTTCTGACTGACCACTTTCTTACCTGGTACAAAAAGAAGAATCGTGCCTTCCCGAGGACATGCAGGACAGTGCGCCATCTCATGCAGGACAGTGCGCCATCTCATGCAGGACAGTGCGCCATCTCATGCAGAACAGTGCGCCATCTCATGCCGGATAGTGCGCCATCAAATGAAGGACAATGTGCCATCTCATGCAGGACAATGCCCCATCTCATGCAGGACAATGCCCCATCTCATGCAGGCACTGCGCCATCTCATGCAACAATGCGGCCATCTCATAGTACATTGCTCCATCTCATGCAGGACGATGCCACCACATCTCATGCAGGACAGTGCTCCCATCCTCATCCAGGACAGTTCCCCATCTCATGCATGCACAGTGGCGGTTGCGCCATCTCATGCAGGACGTGCCGCCATCTCAATTCGGACAGTGCGCCATCTCATGCAGGACAGTGCGCCATCTCATACAGGACAATGCCCCATCTCATGCAGGACAACGCCCCATCTCATGCAGGACAATGCCCCATCTCATCCAGGATAATGCCTCATCTCATGCAGGACAATGCGCCATTTCATGTAGAACAGTGCCCCATCTCATGCAGGACAATGCCCCATCTCATGCAGGACAATGCGCCATTTCATGTAGAACAGTGCCCCATCTCATGCGGGACAGTGTGCCGTCTCATCCAGGACAATGCCCCATCTCATGCAGGACAATGCCCCATCTCATGCAGGACAATGCACCATCTCATGCAGGATAATGCCCCATCTCATGCAGGACAATGCACCATCTCATGCAGGACAATGCCCCATCTCATGCAGGACAATGCCCCATCTCATGCAGGACAATGCACCATCTCATGCAGGATAATGCACCATCTCATGCAGGATAATGCCCCATCTCATGCAGGACAATGCACCATCTCATGAAGGATAATGCACCATCTCATGCAGGACAATGCCCCATCTCATGTTGCAAAGATAACTCTGCGTCATTGGCTGCTATGGCCATAAAAGGAGAGAATCTCATGGTGTGGCCACCATCTTCCCCTGACCTCAACCCTATAGAGAACCTTTGGAGTATCATCAAGCAAAAGATCTATGAGGGTGGGAGGCCGTTCTAATAAAATCAGTCGTTTTGAGAGGCTTTTCCGACATCATCCAAAGAAATTCAAGCAGAAACTTTCCAAAAACCCACAAGTTCAATGGATGCAAGAATTGTGAAGGTGATATCAAAGAAGGGTCTATGTTAACATGTAACTTGGACTGTTAGGATGTTTTGGATTGAAATAGCTTTTGATTTCAGAGAATGTGACCTCCTAATGCTGCAAATTCAACAAATGACCATTTTTGGTTCTTTATAATCTATAAAATGTTTGGAAACTCACCTAACCATTAACACACACTCTCAAATGTGCTGAGATGAGAAATTTGATCTATGATGTGTCTCCACATAGATGTAAGATGCAGTGACAGGTGATATGTGCCTGGAATATAGTTACACCCCTAGCTGTATTATATGTATATATCTTATAGTTACTTACATTATGGGAGGGCTGTAATGCACAACAGGGCTTGGTACATAGCTCACTGGAGGAGTATGATTTATGATCCAATGCTTGCAGTGTGGTCGTCTCCGAGGACGCCGGCTATATTCACCAATATAGATTCCTATTTTATTTTTAAAAAAGTCATATATCAATTTCATACAACACTATAAATCTAATAATACAATTCTATGATTAGCCGTTTATGTAAAAAATATTTTTAAATGATTTCAAGAGATGTAAAGATGTTATACACTCACCGGCCACTTTATTAGGTACACCTGTCCAACTGCTCGTTAACACTTAATTTCTAATCAGCCAATCACATGGCGGCAACTCAGTGCATTTAGGCATGTAGACATGGTCAAGACAATCTCCTGCAGTTCAAACCGAGCATCAGTATGGGGAAGAAAGGTGATTTGAGGCCTTTGAACGTGGCATGGTTGTTGGTGCCAGAAGGGCTGGTCTGAGTATTTCAGAAACTGCTGATCTACTGGGATTTTCACGCACAACCATCTCTAGGGTTTACAGAGAATGGTCCGAAAAAGAAAAAACATCCAGTGAGCGGCAGTTCTGTGGGCGGAAATGCCTTGTTAATGCCAGAGGTCAGAGGAGAATGGGCAGACTGGTTCGAGCTGATAGAAAGGCAACAGTGACTCAAATCACCACCCGTTACAACCAAGGTAGGCAGAAGAGCATCTCTGAACGCACAGTACGTCGAACTTTGAGGCAGATGGGCTACAGCAGCAGAAGACCACACCAGGTGCCACTCCTTTCAGCTAAGAACAGAAAACTGAGGCTACAATTTGCACAAGCTCATCGAAATTGGACAGTAGAAGATTGGAAAAACGTTGCCTGGTCTGATGAGTCTCGATTTCTGCTGCGACATTGGGATGGTAGGGTCAGAATTTGGCGTCAACAACATGAAAGCATGGATCCATCCTGCCTTGTAACAACGGTTCAGGCTGGTGGTGGTGGGGTCATGGTGTGGGGAATATTTTCTTGGCACTCTTTGGGCCCCTTGGTACAACGCCACAGCCTACCTGAGTATTGTTGCTGACCATGTCCATCCCTTTATGAGCACAATGTACCCTGTAACATCTGATGGCTACTTTCAGCAGGATAATGCGCCATGTCATAAAGCTGGAATCATCTCAGACTGGTTTCTTGAACATGACAATGAGGTCACTGGACACAAATGGCCTCCACAGTCACCAGATCTCAATCCAATAGAGCATCTTTGGGATGTGGTGGAACGGGAGATTCGCATCATGGATGTGCAGCCGACAAATCTGCGGCAACTGTGTGATGCCATCATGTCAATATGGACCAAAATCTCTGAGGAGCTTCTAGCACCTTGTTGAATCTATGCCACGAAGAATTGAGGCAGTTCTGAAGGCAAAATGAGGTCCAACCCGTTACTAGCATGGTGTACCTAATAAAGTGGCCAGTGAGTGTATATGTAAGTATATGTGTCCAAACTCATAAATATATTACTCCACAGACAGTTATTTTTATCATGGGAAATGTATAGAACCGAATGCACAGTCCTACTGTCAGCTTACACAGAGGCAATTTAATTTACTTATAGATACACAGGAACAGCTTCAGCGGGAGAAAATGGTCAATATCTATTGCCGCATTTCTCTGCCTATGGAAAAGTGAAGTGATTCAGTAAAAGACTGACCATCTCTTGGTGCTTCACCGGAGTCATTGTTCCCAAGGCAGAGTGGACAGTCCGCTGATACCATAGGAGGGTTCTTCTCCTTCTTCGGTGCTTTCATGGAGTCTGCAAGAAGCATAACAGAGAGATAAGAACCACTTTTTATAGGTTTTTTATAGTCGTCTATTAAGCCATGTCTTTAGTATATCAAAATAACCATACACCCATGAGAAGATGCAGGGCCTTTGTTAGCACAACCATAACTTAAATGGTGTTCTGAGAATTGGCTAATTCAGACACGTGGTTACCAGTCGTAACAGTAGGGATCAGGCTATGAATAATGCTGATCCCCTTGGTGAGATATAGCTTCCAAGCCCATGCAATCATGTACAGGCGGTCCCCTACGTAAGAACACCTGACTTATAGACAACCCCTAGTTACAAACGGACCTCTGGATGTTGGTAATTTACTGTACTTTAGCCCCAGGCTACAATAATCAGCTGTAACAGTTATCAAAGGTGTCTGTAATGAAACTTTATTGATAATCCTGGTTCTTATGACAACCCAACATTTTTTTTTAAATCCAATTGTCACAGAGATCAAAAAAATTTTTGGCTGGTGGTACAATTATAAAATATACAGTTCCGACTTACATACAGATTCAACTTAAGAACAAACCTACAGAACCTATCCTCTACATAACCCGGGGACTGCCTGTATATGTATAGCATGATCCTAGGGTTGTCTAGGAGTTTATATTGATGACCTATCCTATCTGTATTTGATAATGCTGGCCCAACAACCCTCCCCCACATTTATCCCCCACATCCGGGCCTCAGTTCAGTGAATTTAAGAAGCTATAAGTAGATTGCTCCATGTTTATGCAGTGGTTAACTACACTCTCAGCTCCCATTCACTTCATAGGTATAATATCTTCTTTGTGCTATAGCCATCGTGGATATATTGTAATAGTACAGCAGAAGTAACATTGCCTGGACCTGAATTCTTTCTTTCATTTTCTTGACATCTCTGACAAGGTGGGTCAGAAAAACGTTCAGTGCGAGGGTGAGGAGGTGTTCTTGAGAGATGATATTGAGTCCCTAAAATGGTAAAAACAGCATTAATAAAAAAAGAAATAGAGTGCAAGTAGATAAGTTTCTAACGAGCTATTCTAGCAGTCACCTGTATAAGCTCCCTGAACAGTGCGTCCACCATGTGCAGCAGAAGCACATGGATCGTGATCACGTGGTGCAAAACTGCCCGGGAAGTGTTCTGCGTGCCAGGAAAGAAAACATGTCAGTAACACAAAATAATAAACTCACTTACGATCACATTTTTACACATCTGGATAAAACTTACCTTCCTTTGTTTGCTTCCCTGGAGGCGCACGTCTAGATATAGGGGAACCCAGATCAAAGGCAAAATTAGAGACTCTACCATCATGCAGATTCCTACACAGTATTAACAATGTTTAGGTCCTGGTGACATTATCAGTTACAAAAATACAAAGAAAAAAAGATGTTCATTACCCCCCCCCCCCCCCCCCCTAAATAATTTAGACCGAATAGTCTGAATAGAAATCTGAATATCCTTAAGAAAATGATCAGTGATACAAATCTATGACATGTGCTACATGGACACTCAAATGGTCAGAATTAAAGCATTTTTGAATTTACAGGCTTCACAGGTTATGATCTCTGCAATCCTATCTATGCCATAAGACAATGTTACATTACATGAATTCCACTCTTGTGGCTATAATGGGGTCCTAAGGGTCCGTTTAAAGGGAACCTGTCACCACATTTTTCACAGCTAGTGACAGGTTCCCATAGAGCCCTATTAATTAACTAATAGAATTCCATGGAGGCATTCTGTAATTTCATGTGATCAGATACATACATTGGATAGATTTTGCAAATGTAAGTGGTTAAAGGACCTAAAATGACATCCCCCTGGACACATGACATGTAGTTCTGGATGGTGAAGAGGCACGTAGAGGAGCTGCCGGACTTAGTCAAGCTGTACACGACCCCTCTGACTGCAGAATCTGCCTGTATTCCAGGTAAGATAACAAAGTTGATTTTATGGGGATGCGAGGGAAACAATTTTTAGCTAAAAGAAGGGTGACATTTAGGGTTCTATGGGAACCTGTCACTAGCTGTATTTCTGAAAAAATGTGATAAAAGATTCCCTTTCACACAAGCAACTGAGGCATCCGTTGTGCATACTGTATGGTAAATGTATAAAGTACTTCGTAAAGCCAAGTGAAAGTGCATTCCCAGTCTTGCTGACGTTTCCTGAATTCTATTTAGAAGTCTATCCTTGCTCCTAAGCAAGAATCCGATGGCTATTTCTAAGAATCAACTGAAGAGCGAATGATTCAGAATCATAAATAATACAAATAATACATATTATACATACTAGGCCAAAGAAATCACTTGTATTCATGGAGATCCCAAAAGTGTGAAACAAAGCCCATACCATGCAACATATATCACTCACCGATTAGCCGCAGACTGTCCCGATTTCCCTCGGACTGGGGAGTGCTGTAGGCTGCTTTCTAGATGCTTACGGAGATGACTAACTTCCTTCTGCAGACTGTGGATGGCCTGACTGAAAGAAGAGAAAAGGTAAGACACATCTATTAGAGTATATTCACATGACAGAGTGGGGAAGTAGTAAGAGCCGCAACAACAGCTGTGCCAGATTTCCAAGCACTTTTCTATATGGTAGTCACTGACTCATACTTGTTTGCCGGGTTTTCGACTGCTATGTTTGTCGTCATCCTCACAAGACCAAATTCGGACACAAAAATGAAAAAAATTACAAATCATAGCACTGTAACAAAAACATAACCGCAGAAGACAATACCATAATGCTATACATCCCCCGCTCTAACACAACAGTATTTCCTTCAGGAGCTATTGAAAGACATCAGCGGATTTGACCTTGCAGACTGTAGTATGTGCAAGCCTTGAGGAGCTGTTTACTAGTATTGTGTGTGTATTTAGTAGCAGCAGGATTGTGGATATTGTATTTATATTACTGGATAAAGGGATTCTTTACACAAAGGATTTCAAAACGCATTACAAGCGCAAGCTATGAACGCGGCCCCAATCAACCATCTTAATCATCTTCCAACATACATCTTAACCCATACGGAGCTGGAAAACTTTTTTGACACCCTCCATTCACGTTAACGGGCTGCACATCAATCGCTTACGTGTATGATGGACGACTTAATAAGATAAATGAAGAATATCCTTTTTGCACTTTTTCAAGGCGAAAGTATACAAAACGTACAACTACTAACGAATTACATGGTAACCGTGTCTAAAATCACTGACATAAAAAACAAAAAGATGTTAAAGTGCATTGGGCCTCATTTTTTAAAAACGGAGCAGAACTGCTGTGATTGCTCACGGTAACCAGTCAGAGCTGAGCTTTAATTTTATATACTTCTCTGGTAAAATAAAAGCTGTGCTCTGATTGGTCACCATGAGCAATTACTATAGAACAATTCTGCTCTCTCTTCCCCATTGTCTCTTCCCAGGGCCACAGTATATATAAACCCAAGAAGATTTCATCAATACAGAGGTCATTATGAGATGATAACAGTGACTGGGAAAAAATGTATGAATGCAGGAAGAGATGAGGAGGAAAGGGTTAATTATCCCTTGTACTCACGGGACCAGATCATCCAAGTCTTCCATATTTCTTATATACAATATGTCATTATATAATGTCCACAGCAACGGTCCCGTCTCCAAAAACACAGATCCACCTAGTAACCAGCAGCTGAACACACACTCGTAAAGGAAAGAGGAAGAGGAAAGACTTTGGAGGGGGAGGAGTAATGAGCGTTTACAACACTCTGCACTATTCATCATAAGAACAGCACATTACAGAACAACTTCAAAGAGAACTTGGTCAGTCCTCTGCAAGAATGGCCACTAGATGGCCCCTAAGTACCAAATACTACTCCATAGTCCTCCATCATCTCTGGTCCTAGTAAAGGATGATTTTATATTAGGGTATATATATATATGTATACACTCTGACCACTACTCTTCCCTCCCTCCCCATCAATGGATGCATTAGCTGACAAGTGTATAAAACTCTATCCGGACCCAAATGCCACTAAAAAATAATAAAGCAATTATAACTCAATATTATAGCAAATGCTTAACTATTTAGAAACTAACGTACTCGCCTATTTTTACACCCAGTTTGGTAATTTGGTAACTTTGATGGATCATTCAGATCCCGCATCCAGATGATAACTGGTTCGGATAATAACACAGGTGCATGTAGATGTCTGATGTCGGGGACTTGATAGATTGCGATTTCTGTGCTGATCTTCCTGACGTGGTAATTATGGCGATGGATTTGCAAATACTGTACACGTCTTATAGTACAGCACCATTGTTCTTACACCAAAAATAACCTCTGCATATACCCCAAGAGAGCCAATTAACCTGCATATAGTCTTCCAATAGAGAATCCGCAGGGAGAACGTACATGCCGCAGCCATTAAACATGCTGAGGCTAATGATAGGGAGCGATGCTACACGCAGACTCTAAGCAGATTGTACAAGTCTTCAGACTTTTGTCCTGTTTATGGAAATTTTAAGGCATGTACGGTACATTTTGATCAGTGTATTGGTGGGGGCCGATGATTGACGCTGTTAAAAGGTGTTTTTTTAGGACAGGTCATCAATATCAGATTAGTGGGGCCAAAAAGCTGTCCCTGCCCCAGGCAGATGTGTTGTCACCTCGTTACTGCTTACCTCCTGTGTCGGGTGGCTGTGGTTGGTATTGAAGTTTTTGGTATTATGTTGAAGCAAGTGGACGATATCACTTCCAGCATCCCATTAATTTAAATAGGTGCGGGATTTCGGCGTGGCTTTTCCCATGTAAACTATTACATGTACAGTATATCCAGACTTACTCTCTTGCTGCCCGAGACTGCAGAATGTCTTCTTCATGCGGCTGTGGCAGACCTTCCATAGGTAAAAGCAGCTGGGAGTCACCAGGGGAGGCTTCGGCACTGCCATTATTATATGCTTCCCGTCCGGAGCCTGATTCATCTGATGTAAGGATACAGTTCAGTAACAATAAACTGTTAATTTTCAGCCTGTGAACACTAGTAGTGATCTACTGAATGACATTATGGAGGTTTCCAGGTTTAGGGTAAATTGGCACTAAGTTTTGGTGCTTTTTCTAAGCTGCAAGCAGATCTGCAGTCTGTCTTTTTTTTTTGCACTCTGCCTTTAAAGCAGGATAATTGTAAATGAAGTTTTTCTATAACATTAGCTGCCTCATCAGTATATTAACATAACCATTATTTAGCTACAATAAGAATAAAAAATCATTATAGTCATCACTTTCATTCTTGTATTTAGCATAAGGCATAACATTCAAATTGGTGAATGTAAATCCACTGGGATCTCCACTGATCATGAGAACCGGATGTTCCCCTGTCCAAATAGGTCATGTAAGCTCCATATACTCTCTAAAGGACTACCAGATTGGCTCCAACAGTGCCATAGAGACATAAAAAGGACAATACTAAAACAACTCTTTTAAAACTGACTTATCTGGACAAACTCTTTAAAGGAAATCAATCACATGGATTTAGTGGTATTGTCCCAAGCATACTTACACGCTAATGTGTGCTCCCTGAAACGGGACCTGTTCCTCATTTAGCTTTTAATGGCTTATTTATCACAAAAAATGACTTATAAAATAAAATGTAAATAAGCCTCAGGGTCTCCTGTGTATGTCAAGAAACCCCTTCTGGCTCTGTCAGCTGTCACTGGCTTCGTGGCTGGGAAAGGGAGGAGGTGGGCATAAGCGCTGAAGGAAGGCATAAATAATTAGCAGCCAAAAAAGCCAGAAGAGGCTTCTCTGAGGTATGCAGGAGGCCCTGAGGCTCATTTGCATGTTTAATATGTCCTTTTTTAAAATGAAAAATAAGCCATTCATGGCTAAATAAAGGACGGATCAAGTTTCAGGGGACACATATGCTTGGGTTAAAATCACTAAATTCATATGGTTGATTTCCTTTAAAAATGCATGTAAAAAGCCAAGTAACAAAAATTCTGATAACGTCAATAGACTTGTGGGTGAGTGGTCACCATATAAGCGACCAATCAGAATCTAGTATCCACAATACTCTTTTCCTTCTTAAAAAAAAACCCATAAAAAATCATGAAGACAAATATGACATACAGGACTCACCAGTGTGTTCTCTGCTGTCACTGTCAGTAAGGCTCTTGGGGCCTGGGGATGGAGAGCTGGCTTCGGAGAGACCCGCCCAGCGATCTCTTGGTTTTCTCTTATCCCACAATGTCTTGCGAGTTCTGGATAAGGGGTCCCCAGATTTTGAGGACCTCCTCTCACTTTTAATTGGGGTATTGGAATTGGAGTCTGGTTCATCTTGTGGGTGTTCACTGAAGGAAATGATGAGATGGTGGATTTTTATTTTAGACATTTAGGCCTTTTAATGTACATTTTTTGATGCAAAATTAGACCAACAAAAAAGGAAGGATTGTAAGGATTGTAAACCAAGCACACTGACATACTGGTGTGTGCCCCCTTCGGGCAGGATCTGCTCTTCTTAGGCTTCTTATTCTCTGTTTTGTTTTTTTTTTTAAAGGATTTTAAAATTATACAAATGAGTCTGAGGGGCCCCTTGCTCCATATAAATGAATACCCCCCAATGAATCTACTTCACTGAATTTAAATAATTAGTTTAATTACTTTTTAATAATGTTTATCTACTTATTCTTTAGAGATTTTAAGATAAACATAATTTTCTATGGCATTCGCTTAGAGAATGAAAGTAAATTATATTTATTAAATCCGCATCATGTGATCTAAGAATTGAAATCTGAATTCATCTGAGCTCCCATATTTAAATGAAATATGATATAATGAATATATGAGGAGTAATTCTAAGCAAAGATTTGAAAATATGTGAAATATGAATAGTTGTATAATGCACAGGATAGCACAGGGGACTAGTAATAAGACAAGATTGGTTACCGGGTGAGGCTTAGCTGATCTCTCTGCTTATGGATAGGTAGGGAACGACCACTTTCTGATCCAAGGAATCCGCTATCAGTTTCTGGGGACAATATTCTCCTCTGTAGAATAGACAAAGACAAGTTAGAGATAGGACAAGTTCTCATGAACAAGCACCAGACATCCAATAAGGTATTGTTCTACCATTACAGGTAGTCACCGGGTTCCGTACAAGATAGGTTCAGTAGGTTTGTTCTTAAGTTGAATTTACTGTGCTCATCAATCTGCCAGTGATTTTAGATTATTCTCTTTCTTAATTTGAACCTCTCACTTGTGTCTTGAGCTGCACCAATTCTCTGGAATACCACACTATCCGACTAATAACAAACCTCCAAAGCTTAATACTTTTAAACCCCATCTCTTAAGGCAGCCTATCGCACTGGCAGGTTCAAGCAGCAGAATTGTTTGTAAGTCAATTATATTGTTCTATTTCCTTATAGTGAATGGCAGGACCATTATACAAGCTCTTATACCTCATGTGTCATCCTCATAGACTGTAAGCTCTTGTGTCCCCCCTCATCCTCATAGACTGTAATCTCTAGTGTCACCCTCTCATCCTCATAGACTGTAAGCTCTTGTGTCACCCTCTCATCCTCATAGACTGTAAGCTCTAGTGTCACTCCCCTCATCCTCATAGACTGTAAGCTCTTGTGTCACCCCCTCATCCTCATAGACTGTAAGCTCTTGTGTCACCCCATCATCCTCATAGGCTGTAAGCTCTTGTGTCACCCCCTCATCCTCATAGACTGTAAGCTCTTGTGTCACTCCCCTCATCCTCACAGACTGTAAGCTCTTGTGTCCCCCCTCATCCTAATAGACTGTAAGCTCTTGTGTCACCCCCTCATCCTCATAGACTGTAAGCTCTTGTGTCACTCCCCTCATCCTCACAGACTGTAAGCTCTTGTGTCCCCCCTCATCCTAATAGACTGTAAGCTCTGGGGACCGCCCTCACGCATATGGTTCCAGTGGACTTTGGGTGCTCGGGAGTCACATTGAGGATTATAGTGAGAGTGGGTAGCGGGAAAGCGCTATGGAATATGATGGCCAAAGTAATAAAGATTAGGGTTAGGTAATCGTACATCACACAAATTGCAATGGCAAATGCCATATTCAGCCGTATGCGTTTTCATAGAGTGTTATAAGCAGAGGAACAGGAAACTGCAGAATGTCTGAACTTATCGGCTGCATAGTCTCAACTGGGAGAGACAGGGTAGATAGATCGTTGTAAATAGCCTAAGCCACCCGCCCTGCATCTTGTGACACGTCGTAGTCCCCTTTCAGACACTGCGGGTTGTCCACGCGCGCGTTCGGTCGCAGTGCGCGTGACGCGCAGAAACGTTGAGTTACAACACTCTGAACCCATTGAGCAATGGGTCGGTCCAAGACATTTCAGGTTCTACGACCGCCACACGCCGGTTGTTACGCACGCGGTTAAACTCGACATCTCTACTGGTTGCAAGTCACGCGCGGTGAAAAAGCCACCAACAGTCAATGGAATGCATCAAAAACGCATGCAGCACTCGTGAGCCGGCAAGTGCAAGGTGTGGCACCGCAAGGCCAGAGAAAAGAAGAGCTCAGCCCGGAGCTTCCATTCAACCGCATCGGCGCGGAAAAAACGCAGAAGATTGGCATGTGCATCAAAAACGCAGGGAAAAACTGAGGACACTGAACAAACTCGGACTAAAACGGATTGCACCGGAGCCACAATTGGTTTTTTCACTGACCAAGACCCGCTGACGGCACCCGATCAGACTCTGACGTGATCTGCACTCGCAAGTGTGGAAGGGGCCTAGGTCTGATGAAGCAATTAAGCGGATGGGGACCTGCAAGAGAAGCACTGGTGTTAAGGCTTAATCATGCTGCATTCCTCTCTATGGTATTTGCGTGATACCAACCTCTTCTCTAGTTGGCGCGCCTGTTCTCACATCACTGTCTGACCCCCAGAGATCAAACACCGACCCCTAGCACTGTTTTATGGACACATGTCTTTTTCAACCTTACACTAGGTAACCTTGTTATCCTCCTCAGTGGTAAGGGAATGGGGCACATTCCTTTATGCCTGTGCTAGATGAGACTTGTTCATGATACTTTAGGTCGATGGCAGAAGCATCAAAAAGGTGATTAAGGCAACCAGTTACCGTGATTACAAGTCGCACTTAACCCATAAAAAATTGGGATTGAGTTCATATCGTGAGCACTCTGACTTTAAACAGTGTACCTCTGGTGTAATTCATGGGACCATGCACAAGGTCTTACCGTGAGCAAGGCTCCAGTGCTAACGGTTTCTTGTCGGGCTGAAAGCGGACACCTTGCGTGTTTTTATTGACTGGGGCTTCTCTCACCCAGCAGAAAGGCACAGCGGTCGGGGTCGGAGCTTTGCTCTCTCACATGGAGACGGAGAACTCCGGAAAACATGTTGCGGGGATGATTTTGAGCCTTGTGACTCCTGACAGAACACAGACACAATTATATTAGACAAGTCATATACAGCATGAAGATCCACAAGAGTCAGCATCCGAGTGCCCGGCTACAGATTCCTTCCCATAATAGGGCAGTTGTCCTGCCGCTATGATGGCGGGTCGGAGTACATGATGAAAACATTACTCATTGTTGTATGCCCCTTTTTTGTAGTTCAACCCTAAATCTAACAAAAAAAGCGTCCTAACCACTCAGTTTTGTGGCACAGCATGTAACCAGTTTGAATAAACCAGAAGGATAAAATGCTTAATGTTTCAATCTAGTTTGTTTAAATGCCAGTCAAGTGAAAAGACAGCTGTCAACAGAGTAGGACCACCTACGGACAAAGAACAACCGGGATTGATTTTTTGTCCAAAAAACCTCCTACTGCTAACACACTCTAAAGACTCTAGTACATCTTCTAGTTCCGTCCTGCTCTATAAAGCTGTCCTACAGATAGGACACCAGTCCAATCTCAGTTCCTCCGGCCTATAGACATGCTGCCTACGATAGCGACCTTTGTTAATCGGCACAGCTTCACACCTCCCACACACAGACTACAGATAGGACACTGTGTTCAATCTGCTTGGGCTCCTGCCTGCTCTAGCAACATGCTGCGGCAGAGAGGACACGGTACAACTGCCAGCTCCCTGCGCGAAATAGCTGGCCCAAGTGTGGACATGAATAATCTTAGCCCCCTAGGTCACAATCTGCCAGCTCCATCCATACAAGTTGATATGAACAGGGAGGGGTTAGAAAAAGACCCAATCAACCAAAGAATGAAACAAAGTTTTGGTTTCCCCGGAAGCCCAATGATATTTTTGTTTGGGCGTCGCAAGAAAGGCAATCCAGGCCACGCCACAGATCAGTGGCTTGAGCCCTCCTGCCTGATAAATGCGGCGCTGATTGGAACCATATGTAAAATCTGCCCAGGCCTCCCGTAGGCGCGTGCAAGAGAAACGGGGCGCTGCGCTAGGCCTCCGGTACTGCTGAGTACTCAGTCCACTGCCATTACTACCCAGATAGAGACGAGGAATCAACTTAACTCGCTCCAGCTCTGACATCAGGGCAGCTAAAGGATTTATTTTAACACTTGGAACCAATACCATCTACACCACTCTAGTCAGAATTAGCCCCACACCTGAACTGGTGTGAGTCATGGACAGGCAAGTCAGAGACAGACTGCAAAGGCGGGGGGGGGCACAGAGCGGGGACTTTTTCACTGCGGGCTTAGTGCTCATTATACAAATCAGAGTGTGGGACATAATTGGGACGGGCACGTCATTTAGGGCAAGCATGCCTGGATACAAATATTGTACAATTTCAGTGCTGTAAAACAACTATATTAAGAGTCTTT
Organism: Engystomops pustulosus; assembly: GCA_019512145.1. Classification (NCBI taxonomy): domain Eukaryota; kingdom Metazoa; phylum Chordata; class Amphibia; order Anura; family Leptodactylidae; genus Engystomops; species Engystomops pustulosus. The sequence continues at coordinate 69,016,484 of CM033650.1, read as the reverse complement.
CTCTTCACACAAACCTTCTGTTGCTGGGTTCCTTCATCAGGACCACCCGCCTGTCCGCTCTATAGAAGATGCTCTGGACGCGCACGGTGCGTGATGGCAGCATTAGCTAATATCTGCGTCATGTAGGTTTGTTCAGAAATCGCTCAGGTAGTTGATGGGCCTGTGGGTGTAGATGTCATTGGATGTTTGTCAACCACCGCAACATGTCGGTCGCCTAGAGGGCAGTCTGTAATGGTCCTCATTACAGAGTTGATGCATCTGGCTGCTTATTTATTGCCTTCCTGTGAATGGCCAGGGAGGGTTGAAATGTTGGTCTTCCTCTGATCCAACACATTACTATGTCCTGAGAGCGGCACCTGGGGGAGGTCATTGAGGGGTTGCATTGTGCGGAAGTCGCTGAGGCCATTCTCTTGTTCTGAACCAAGAGCGTCAGGAAGAGACTTGAAGCTGCTGTATCTGGAAAATGGAAAATGATGTATTATTATTAGTAGAAGGCAAGTGTATTGCAGTCAAATTTGGAGAAAATAAAAACAATCCTAATAATAGTAATAATATCTTGTACAACTAAACAATGTCAAAAGAAAATCCTTAGAATTTGAATTAGAACAACAGTAAGAACAAGTAACAAGACTCTAGTGGGCCCTGGTAAAAACTTTGGATCGGGACCCCCATATACTTAAACTCTCACCTGTCCGCACTACTTAGACACAATATAGCACATTATACTCAAGACATTCTTAACACCTTATATGTAGTGGTCCAGCAGCTTCTTATTAAAGAAATGCTTAACCAGCCCCCAGGAAATATCCGCAGAGCCCCTTAATAATATGCCACAGCAGCCCCCTTAATGATGGCAGCAGAGGCCCCTTAAGATGACAGCAGAGCCCCCTTAATGGATGACACAGCAGAGTCCCCCTTGAATGAGATGACGCAGAGCGCTCCTTAAGAAGTAGCAGCATAGACCCCCTAGAGGGCAGCAGATACCCCTTAATAACTGAAGCAGAGACCCCCCTTATGAGTGGCAGCAAGGGACGCACCCTTATGCAGTGGCAGCAGGAAACCCCTTTAAGAATGGCAGCGAGCCGGAGTCTACGATCCTCATTTCCTTATACGATGACGTCCAAAAATACTGGTCAAAAGTGTGAGTGGTACGTCTGGTGACCAGTGATATCTGCCCTATACAGAGGATCAGGTCTGGATTGTATGCCAAACACGAATTACGCCGCTGTCATCTTATGCACGTTTAGTATTTGAAATCAGAGGGATGGGCGACTCTGCAGGGAAGTTCCGGCTGGTTGTTTCACTCACGCTGCCAAGGGCATTTGATTTGACAGGTCGAGTGGGACCTATTTATGGGCCAGTGATGGGGGAAGATGGGTTGGACCGCAATATATACGGGTGCGCTGCTGTATACACGGGGCCAAACCTGCTAAGGTAAGGCAAAAATGGTTGTCCTATCAGAGGGTGGCTGGCGGAAGGTACTAGCGGGGTGCCCCCTGTTCCCCCTGCTATGCGCGATAGCTATAGAACCGCTGAGCCAGTAAGATACGAACTATGTCCGGGAATCCAGGGGGTGTCCATTAAGTACGCAGGAGAACGTATTTAATTATATGGGAGACGCCTTGTCCTATTTGGGATAAATAGTTCCTCATAGAACCAGTTAGGAAGTGATTAAGGAAGTGTGGTGTGATAGATCAGGGCTCAAATCAACTGGGACAAATCGTCCATTCTCCCACCTGGACCGAATTACGATCTGGAAATTCCGGGACCATGGCATACCTTTAAAAATGTTCATAAATTTAAGATCATAGAGGTATAATAGTTTCCCCCGCGATCACTAGGACATAATGACGATAATTAACACCTTTGATGAATAAAAGCATGCATATAAGATTAAACATTGTGCCAGACTTCCTCGCTCTCGTGAGGCAGAGAAATTTAATAAAATGGTCCTTATGCCCCACATTGCTCTACATCTGTGCAAATCTCCGCTGTATGGCGACCCTTTAGCAATATTTTATGGCTACCAAGGTACTGTTCCGGGAGTCTATGGAAAAAGGACACCTAGGATTAAATTGGAAATCTTGCAAAGAGCAAAGATTAATGGGGGCCCTGCTATACCTAACCCAGGAGATTTATTTCCTTACTGCGCAACACCACAACTAAGAGGCTGGGCGCAGTGATTTTGGAGGGAGTTGGACAACGCGAAACGATGTGATTAGTATCAATCATGACGGGCAAGTGTACCAACCAATTAACAGCAGTGAAGATAGGAAGGGGACAAATAAGTGTATTGAGAGTGCCGAACCTTAGCCGCTCATGGCGAAAACTTGGAAGCAAAGATTAAAAGTATATTGGGGGGTCAAGGGGAATAGCGAATATTTCCCTATTGGCACAACCCCAAGCTCCGAGATGTTCAGACTTGAGGGGTTTCCTCCCTTGGGAAGGCAAAGGGTTTGTGGTTTCTTCGGCTTCATCAATTTAGATCGGTGAGACCTTTAACCTGTTGAGGAGCATAAATCTTCATTACCACATAGAGACAATTTTATAAGTTTCTCCAACTGAGAATGCTACGAAAGACGATCAAGATGAAAGGATTCAAACCCCACTCATAGTGTTCTAAAAAAGGAGTCGGAGGGGCTCGAGTAGGGACTATATCCTGTATTTATTCTAGATTAGTAGAAGAGATCTAAAAGAACCCTCTAATATACAAGAGAGAGAAATGGGAAGCAGATGGGGGGAATTTCTGGCCCCACGCATCAAATGGGACGTAGTTTTGGAAGTGATACCATCATTGTCTCCGTCGGAGGCCCAAAATTGTCACAATTAATCCTACACCGGGGTGTATAAGACGCCAAGCTTGCTCCATAATAGGATTCGGAATGACTCGCGGTCCTCGATGCTCGGCTCCACTGCTAAACTGTTCATATGGATGTGGGATTAAGGAGGTGGGAGGAATTCTGGACAAGTTCTCCATATAATCGGAAAGATATTATCGTGGACCTAGAACCGACCCGAGGGGTTGCTATTATGGTCGGATAAAAAGTGATCCCCATGCAAGGGGCTACATTGCTATGTGCCACAAGCAAACTGTATCTTTGCTCGGAAGAGCCATAGCGGCTCGGTGGTTCAAGCTCTGTGGCACCTACAGAGCAGGAGTTTCTAAAAAGTACATAATATAATCGACGGAATGGGGATGGGCTAAAAGGAAATGTCCTAAAATTTGACAAGATATGGGGCAGATGCTGTGAGTACGCGGGACTACACAACAAAGCTACTAATACAGGGGTCTCAACTCAATTTACCTGGGGGGGCCGTTGGAGGTGATTCTGGTAGAGCTGGCCGCATCAATTGTTTCCACACAAAATGCGCTTACAAAATATCATTATTCGATTCAAATGTCGGCGTCTCCCCAGTGCAAGAAAGCCCAGCGGGAGTGACGTTTTCTCTATGAACCGTGCCTGTGTACCGAGGGGTCCCAAGCTCCTACCAAAGCATGAGCCCAGTCAGGGACACTCCATCCAGTAATCAATGTCCCCCCCCCACCACACAGTAATGCCTACTCAATGACTCCGCCTCAACCAGTAGCCATAATAGACAGTACCCCCTCACCAGAACCATAATTAAGTCCCCCCCTCACCAGTAGCACTAATCAATGCCCAGCCCCATCCATTAGCCAGTAATAGTCCCCCCCCGTAGCCATAATCAAGCCCCCCCACCGTAGCCATAAAGTTAAAAGTCCCCCCCTCACGCAGTAGCCATAATAAATTTGTCCCCCTCACAGTCCAGAAGAAGTCCCCCCCCCTCCATCCACAAGTCACGCCCCCCCCAGTGCCATATTAATGTCCCCCCGCAGTGGCCAGTAAGTAAGTCCCATCCCCCCCTCCAGCAGTGCATAATTAAGTGCCCCCTGCCACAGTACCATAATTAATGTCCCCTCACCAGGCCACATGCCCAAAGGGGCCCCCCACATAGCAGGATCCACCCCACGGCTAATAGGCCCCAAGTGGCCAAGAATGTCCCCCCTCAGCATAGCTCATAATGTAATGCCCCCCCCCTCTCAAGTAGCCATAATGATGCCACCATGCATAGTCCCCCCTCCAGTCAGATACTAATTAAGGGCCCCCCCACCAGTAGCCATAATGTAATGGTCCACCCCACCAGAAGCCATAATGTAAGTCCCCCTCAGCAGTGTAGCTATAAGGAAGGGCCCCGTCCCCCACCAGAGCCGAAGTATGTCCCCCCTACCGTGCCAGACAGGATAGAAAGACACTAACATTTAATGCCCCGCCCCCAGCAGAGCCATAAGGATGCCCCCCACCGAGTAGCCAGAATACGTGTTCCCCCCCCCAGCGAGCCATAATTAAGCCCCCCCCCAAGTACTATAGATATGCGCCCCTCCCGTACCAGTAAGAAGGTCCCTCCACCCACAATAGCCATGAGTATGCCCCCTCGCCGCCGTCCAGAGCATAATTACATTCCCCCCAGCATATCCAGAGTAGATGCCCCCCCCCCCCAAGCCATAATGAAGCCCCCCGCATCTAGCCAGGATTAATGCCCCCACCCCCCCAGTAGTCCAAATTAATTCCCCCCCACAGTAGCGTGGGATAGTCCCCCAGAGGTAATAGCGCCCCCCACATAGCCATTGCCTAACTCACCTAGGCCCCCCCCCCAAATAGAAACCGAGGGCCCTAGATACGTAAGCAAGAGAAAAAAATAAACTCTTACCTATAGTCACCCGCTCCTCTTGCGCTCTCTCTTCTGCACATCGGCGCAGGCGACGGCTGATGACGCTCGGCCAGGTCCAGGGTTGCCGGGTCCATGGACCTCAGCAACCCGCGCAGGCAGACGTGTCGGCGTCTATGGATGCATGGTGGGAACGGCCGCTGAGGTGGTTGGACGGTGTGCGGATCGGGGCCCGTTATTTGAATTGGCACAGCTCCGGCACCTCCCTGATCCAGCGCACGTGACCGATAGCAGACAGTCCGTGCCGCTGTAACGGAAGGCCCGCGGCTGTTCACAATTTAAAACATCTGCCCGCTGGGCTGCGCCGAGTTAATCAGCGCAGCGCAGGGTCAGTGCGCGGCCCTCTGACTGACCATGGGCCCGGTCTCAGTCGCGACCGCGACCCGCGATCGCGATCGGTACGCCACTGCCGTAAAGCCTTTGCTGCAATATGCAGCAACAGCACTTACCGGCTGAGCCCTCTCCATGCAGCGCGACCAGTGGGGGCCACAAATATTGTCCCGCGGGCCGCAGTTGGCCCGCGGGCCGCGAGTTTGAGACCCCTGCTCTAATAGATCTGAGAAATAGTACTCGATACCAAATGATTACTAGCACACTAAAAATAGATACTTTTTATCTAGGTTCCCTTACACTCTCTATGTGAAGTATACTATCCGGATGAGTGTGTTCCTTTGTACAATCATAGAATTTAGCCTTAACTGTCTGCTTGGGGTAAGGGGTGGGGTGGGGGTGGATGTTAAGATGTTGTATTATTTTAGTCTTGTGTGTCATAAACTGTAGTTATAAAAATTGTTAAAAAAAACACAATAAAAAATGTTTTGATCAAAACAAAAAAGAAGTGGCAGCAGAGACCCCCTTATGAAGTGGCAGCAGGGACCCCCCTTAATGAAATAAAAACAAACTCTGTACTCACCTCACCCAGCGATCCCACAGCTTCCTCTCGTCTCTGGCAGTAGTGCAGGCAGATGCACGTCCATCTGTGCACCTTAGCCGCGCAGGCACTGATGCCGTCATCAGTGTGCACAGGCACGGCGGATAGACGTGCATCCGCCTGCCTGCGCTGCCATTGTAATCAATTGTATGCTTGTCTGACACGCATACAATTAATTCTTCCCACAATGGACGGACCCGTATACTGCGGGCACTGGACCATCGCTAGGCGTGGTCGCACTTGCTGTGACCGCGATCGTTATGTCACTGCTAAGAACAATATTTATGATGTAGACTTAAACATTTAAGGCCGCTATGAGGATCTTTTCATCAGCCTTTGTCACAGATGACGAATTTGTCTACATGGAGCACTATTTTAAAGGGAACGTATCACCAGATTTTACCCCATTAAACTACTAGCCCCCTCAGGTAGAGTATGAAATGTTCTTTCTAGAAGTTCCTCCTTAATGTGGAATCTCACCCGTTTACCTTTAAAAGAAAAAACTCCTCCATTGTCATGTGAAAATGAGGAGAGTTTAGAGACAGGGGGAGAGTCAATTTATAAGCCCCTATCCTCGGTTCTATAGCATCTAGAAATATGCATATGGTATCATATTAAAGCTAAGAATCTCATCTTTCAGATGACATCAGGCTTGCTTTTATGTTTCTACAGAACCGAAGACACAGACACTCTTGGTGACGTGTCCCTTTTAGGGTCATATCAGGGCATTGTGGTTGCAATTTATGGACCCTGTTGGGATACATCAGAGACCAACAGTGTCTGCTGTGTGATGGATCTTGCACTCTGTCACAGTATAAAACTCACGTAGATAGCAGGGTGCCATAGTCTTTCTCCACCTGCTGGTGCTTGTAGCGGAGAGGCTGAGGTAAATATTCTGCTGGATCTTCCTTATTAAATGTCTCAGCATCTGTTTTAGACATGCCGGGGGGCTCTGGAGATGAGATCTGAAAGGACAGCAGTGTAAGAAGTTTCTATCACTGAGCAGTTTTCACAGAACGTATTCGTTTCTTAATAATACGACACACTCAGCAAGAATATCAACTGCCCCCCAAAAACACAATGGGAATACAGACAATTGTCCAACTTCTACTTTAAGCACAAAATTAAACTAAAACTACACAGAAAATTATCTCCATTTGAGGAAATATGTCTCTCATCTGCTCCAACCCCCACATGATCTCAGCCATTTACAATCTCCTACTCGATAAATGGGCTGAGCTACCTCCGCAATTCTCCAAAACATGGGAAGAGGAGCTAAATAGAACACACACTAAAGAAGAGTGGCTGAGAGCATATGAATGCACTCATAAAATATCAACCTCATCAAAGTCCCAAGAAACAAATTACAAAATACTATCTAGGTGGTACTGGGTCCCCGCAAAACTACACAAAATTTTCCCCACATCCCCAATTGAATGCTGGCAATGTAAACACACATGGTGGGAGTGCCACATTATTCAACCTTTTTGGAAAAATGTCTGTAAAATAATAAATAAAAATCACAAGATGTGTGATCAGTAATGAACCGTTAACACTGCTACTATCTATATTTCCCACAGAAATAGAAAGAAGCAAATAGCCATTAATAGGTTTCATGATAACAGCGGCTCGCACGCTAATCCCTAGGCTATGGAAGACCACCGAAGTTCCCTCTATTACCGACTGGTTCAACGAAGTCCTCCATTTACAAAAAATGGAAGAACTCACTGCAGAGAACAAAAAAGCGCATGACAAATATCTAAAGTCATGGGAGCCGTGGATGACTTTCAAATCGTCTCCAACATACCTATCCATAGCAGAATAGTCAAGAATTAAAAACCATTCTATAAAATAACTATCAAGATGACCAAATAGCTCGGACCAGGTCCCTCACTCTTCCCCCACCCCCAACTTTTCCTCCCAATCTCCCAACTCCCCTGTTACCTCTCACTTATTCTAACATCTTTCATAACCTTTACCAAATGTTATCAAGGTTAATAGTATTTTGATATACATGTTACAGCATCCAAGACAATGTTCTCACTATCTCATCACCATCTTCTCACAATATACGAAATACAAACAATGTATAACCTGTAATCGTGAACTGTGTCATATAAACTGCAAATTGGATGTTATCTGTTTTACTCTAATTCAATAAAGCAAGAATGATAAAGGAATTCATAAAAAATAAGCATACAATATAAAAAATATTCTGCATACATAAATTGTACTTACTTGGGGGTATGGGGTTTGTAGAGCTGGAACAGGGGCAGAGGCTGATGGAGCTGGAGCTGTAATGTTGTCTTCTAAGTTATTTTTTAATGGAGAATTTGGGGAAGACGCATTTGAGTTTTCTACTTGCTCTTGTAACTCTTCTAGAATGACACCCATTTGGAAAATGGCTTCTTCAAGTTCTCTGTATAAAACCAGAAAAATATACAGATTGTACTGTACATCTATAGCAGATCTGCACAAGTCACAACAGGAGCTTTGTTGCAGGGCACCCAATAACAGCAAAACATAATGGGGCACATTTACTAAGACCCTTGCGCCAGTTTTCTGTCAGACTTTGCACGTTCTTTCTAGTACGACCTGCTTACACAGGTATTTAAGAATTGTCTGCACCACAATTGTGTCGGACGCGACCATTTTTGGGACAGCTGCACTGGGCATCATGCAACACAAATTAGGGGGCTTTCTGGAGCTCAGTCTGACCATGCCCCAGATTTATCATGCAAAGTCCCACAGATTGTGTTGCACGCCCTATGTTAAAGGTGCACCACAAAAAAGTTAGTGAACTCTGTCGGCCAGTGCAGGGAGCGCCAGATTCATGATAGGTGGCCCCCGTTCTTCATGAATCTGCTGCACCCTGCACTATACACAGGCAAACCACATTTAGTGCAGTTTGCACAACTGTTAGTAAATGTGCCCCAATCTTTCTACCAACTTGTCTGGAATGGCATAATTTTTTACATTGGAATGAATATCTCTACTTGGTCTTTTTTCAGAAAATGATTTAAAGGGTTTTTTTTTTAGAATTTTTCTCTATTGATTAGATATGCTAAGAAAATGTGATCAATATCACATAGCGATCAATTGCTCTGCTTTACAGATCATTTACGTGACTGCAATAGCACAGCACAGGCATTATAACATGCACAGAGCTCTGCTTGGTATGGTGTGTAGAAAACATAGTGCGCATCCAACAGCTGCTTGGCAGATATCCAGATGTTATGATCTGATATTAATGATATCATCTAATATAATCTAGATATAATCTAAATCCTTGGAAGTTCATAATTTTCATTTACCTTTGTGGATCTAGTTCAGCTATGAGGTTCCCAGAACCAGTGCGTTGCTGTTCTTGTGCCTTTAAATATCTTCTTTCCAGCAAATCCAGAGAGCCATGCAACTCCCTCAATGCCTGGAATGGTATTACAGATGAGAAAGTAAAGAGTCATATTATTAACTCTCAGGATATGTCTGTTTTAGTAAATACCGTTCTTGTCATTATAATTACTAGCTTGAGAATAATTTAACAACTGAATTTGACCAGTAGCGGGACCTGCGTTGTCTGAAACTATGCAGTCAGTGCTGACAATGTTTGGCACATCATCATTTTGAAAAGGGAAATATTAATTCTTAGGTTTTAACTTAATTGGAATAAGTGGAATAACAGAGGAATAACAAAACATAACATTTTAAGGAAAGATTCTTCAGAAGGAAAACACCTAAATTCTAAAAGAGGTGATGGCTGTTTTTTAAAGAGTCAACTCATAAGAGCTATGCAGTCCCTTAGCTAATATATTGGCTCATAAAGTAGAAATTTATGAAATTTATTGGGTCATTAAGTAGAAAATGATGTACCGTCCTGGAGACATTGACTTGGGGATTATAATGAGCGTGTACAGTGCATATAAGTTACCTTAGAAAGTTATACAGAGTTGCAGAATATGTCTGTAGAACAACAAACAGCAATATGTTTCTCAATATTGGTGTGAAAAGGGGAAATGTTACCTGTTGCTGTTCTCCAGGAGTCAGCTTTCCGCTCTGCAGCAATTCTTCAAAAAGTTCAACCTTTCAGTGAGATTAATGCAAAAAAAGTTATGAGATTTACTATAAGCGCCCAATCTATGATGCTCTAACCAGTGGCATCACTGTAACATCATACAATACTAAGCGATACAATATAATAATGTCACGCTACTTAAAGGACACCTGTCATCAGGTCTGTGTCACTTGTCCTGTCACTACTACCTGTTGGAGCATCTCACAAGGATCCCATCCCAGCCTTTATCTAGTTATTTCATACATTATTCATTGTAAAATCATCTATTTTTTATCATGTGAATGAGGCTGGTCACATGGTCAGAGGCAGTGATGTCACTCCTGTTACCCCTCCCCTCTCCTCCCCCTGCTCATGTCTGTGTGTAATGTATAGTAAAGCATTGCTAGTGTGTGTGCTGCATCTGCTGACATGCTGCATCCTCCTAATATACAGGTGAGAGACACAGACATCAGCTACACATGAATCTGACATGTTCTGCTGTAACATGGCTGCCTGGAGCTGCTGTATCTCTCACATACACACACACACACACATGCACACACAGGCTGCAGGGGGCGTGGCCACCAGCACCAGGAAGCACATCATTATACAGCCTCACATCATTATACAGACTGTCAGTCATGCACTGGGGGTGTGGCTGTGCCTCCCACTCATGAATAGAGTGGACAGCTTGAATATGCTAATGCTTCATTGGACATTTCACAGGTCATTTGCATACAGCTTTAGGACCTCATTGCTTAGGTTTACAGGCATGTAGAGGGACAATGAAGGGATAGAGGCAATGCTCTCTAATGGCAGTTTATGAAAATATATTTAGTTTAGGGGGGTTATTTTGCATGACGGGTTCTCTTTAATACAACACAAACCTCTCGATACAGGTTCTCCAAGTGTGATGTGAGAGTGGAAGCAATGTCTTCAGGTGGATGAATCGAGGAAGAACCTGATGTTTCTTGTAAGGTGTGGACCTGGGGTGTCAACGTGGGTTTCTGATGGCCAGATGAACCTACAACAAAATATAGGAAGTGCTTGTTTAACACATTAAGAACTTGTCAGAATAAAAAAATGAATTTGTAAATATAATGTGATGAGAGTGATGGCAATAGTTCTTTAAAGTATTAAGAAAAAAAGAAGTTCCAGAACTTCAGCACAGGGTTAGGCTGCATTCACACACATGTATGGGGGACGTATATACGGGCGATATACGTGCGGCACCGTACCGCTCCATAGCCCGGGAAAAGATAGGACATGTCCTATCTTTTCCCATATTGCGGAGCCGGCTCACCTCCTCTCCCCACGCTGCCGCATGCCCGCCGTGCTACGGTGCGGCGGGCATACGGCAGTGTGCATGTAGCCTTAGTCTGTGGCCTGGGAGGCTTTGTGGTGACATTACTGTACCTCTAGGCAACAACTGTATGTATGGATCTATTTACAGGCGGTCCCCTACTTAAGAACACCGACTTACAGACAACCCCTAGTTAAAGACGGACCCCTCTGCCCACCGTGACCTCTGGTGAAGCCCTCTGAATGCTTTACTATAGTCCCAGACTGCAATAATCAGCTGTAAAGTGTCTGTAATGAAGCTTTGTGGACAATCCTTGGCCCCATTACAGCAAAAAAATGTGAAACTCCAATTGTCACTTGGGGCAAAATTTTTTTTTCATCTGGAACTACAATTATAAAATATACAGTTACGACTTACATACAAATTCAACTTAAGAACAAACCTATGGAAATCTTGTACATGACTAGGGGACTGCCTGTATGTGTATATTTATGTCACACAACACAGTGACCATGTAAAGTAAGGGTCACACCATTTACACTTTAGTTTTGGAAGTACCTTTTGAGGTGGTCTACATGCCTATACATTAAGCATAGATCTACCATTGAATATTGTTTGTAGTATTATTCTATACAAAGTGTAACCAACTATGTAACTCTTGGCTATATTCACACTGCCGTTGCCCGCCCGTACCGTAGCGGGCAAAGGCAGTGCACGGGGAGAGGAGGAGGAGGTGAGAGCGCAGCTCACCCCCACCCCTCTCCATAGGGATACATGGCGCACGGCGCCGTATTACGGGTAACGATAGGACAGGTCCTTTCTTTTTCCCGGGTACGGAGCGGTACGGTGTCGCACGTGTGCCGCACCGTACCACTCCCGTAGGGCGCCTTGCGCCCTTTGCTGTCTATGGGGGACGTATATCGGCCGTATATACGTCGGCCATATATACGTCCACCATACTGTAGTGTGAATGTAGTCTTATGTTTAATAATGTCTAAAGGCATGTTTGATATTTACCACAATGCAGTGCTAATATTCTGTGTCTGTGGCTTGTTGATGTGACTAATCTTACTCAGGAAAAGGAAGTTCAGCTAAAGAGTTAGAATATTGGAGATGTGAGAGATGTGGCTAAATGTGTAAAATGAGAGACGGAAATGCATAAACTACTGAGAACAAAAATCTTATCTTGCGATCTCAAGACAGGAGAAGAGAATGGTACAACTGTGCCTAAAGACATCTGCACTAGAAAAGTGCCAGTGCTTAGTATATGTTATTTTGTTGCTTGTTGGTCATGTAATTGTGTAAAAATATCACGACATGGCAAAAACTGCTACTTCCCTTTCATTGCTGATTAAAATCAGTGGGCGCTATTTAGTTTGAATGACAATGGGACACAATCATTTGTAAATTAAAGGGGTTGTACTAAGTTTGATCGTTATCCCCTATCCACATTAAAATTTGATTGGTAGGGGGAATGGGCGCCATTCTCACAAAGTAAAAGAAATCTACCATCAATAGTACGGTAAGCATGATAAACACGGGACACTTACTCATAAATCCAGGCACTGTGACTGCGGCAATATTTGTTGTCTATGGCCTCCTTTCTTCTACAATCAACTTTTAAAATTGTACCCAAAGTGCCAAGGGAGCAGGGAGAGGGTCAGACAGTGACAGAGCACGGAGGGGCTCTGGTATAGCGGTTTAAGATCATTAGCATAATTTTAAAAGTTGATTTTAGAAGAAAAGATTCCATGGATAACCAATATAAGAAGATTACCACAATCACTGTGCCTGGATCTATGACGCTTGATTTTGATGGTACATTTCCTTTAAATACTATGGAAGCATTGGAAACTGCCAAACATAGAGCTCGAATGTCTTTGACACTTTCATACTCAATGCACATGCGGGATATAGCCAAGTGTTGTGCTCCGCAATTTCCAATGCACCTGTTGTATTTAATTCAGTGACAAGACTGCTTCATTTAAATAGTAAGAACAGGATCCCTGCTCTCATGATCGTTGGTTGTCCCTTCTTGTGATTTGTAGGGGTCCTGTGGATAAGGGATGACAACTAATGTTGTTGTATTGAAGTTTCCATGTAAAAAGGAAAACAATAATTTCTCTTTTAAAATAAACATCATACATGTACAGGCAGTTTACGTACATGATAAGGTCCGGAGGTTTGTTCTTAAGTTGAATTTGTATGTAAGTCAAAACTGTATATTTTATAATTGTAGATCCAGACAAAAAATTTTTTGGCCCCAGTGACAATTGGAGTTTAAACATTTTTTGCTGTAATGGGACCAAGGATTATTAATAAAGCTTCAGACACCTTACAGCTGTTTATTGCAATCTGGGACTATAGTAAAACATCCAGAGAGCTTCACCAGAGGTCACAGGGGTCTGTCTGTAAGTCGGGTGTCCTTAAGTAGGGGACCGCCTGTAGTTATTGATGTAGCCAGAAATACAAGCCTTATTCATTCATTCATTCATTGGCTACTCCTGGCATTGGCTCCAAAAACTACATAAAAAATTGTAAATGTGATTCCAGTCTTAAAGTGAAGCAAACCTGTAATACAAATAATTCCGTCATTCTACTACGCTCAATACAGAGGAAGGTCAAGTATGTTTCATCACTGCTCCATTTATTCTCTATTGGTCTGCCGGGATTCATGCTTGTATCAGTGAATATTAGATACCTTTTATATTTGATACAAGCCCATTTCATCCTCTTCCTTACCTGAGTCTATTCCATTTTCCCCAAGATGGTCATTTACTGAGCTAAAAGTTGCTGTCTGAGGATGTGGTATAGAAAACTCCATAACTTTTGCCCCAGAGGTGGTTGTTCCCATCTGAACACTGTGACTTGGTTGTGGAGGATCTGAGTAAAGATGCACCTGCAAGCAACAAATATTAATATTTAGGTGCACTCATATTATGGCTTTTAAAGGGAACCTGTCAGTTAAACTACCGGTAATTCACACTAACTAAACATATATTACTGCTATCACGCAGCAGTACAGCTATCCTTATATTGTTCCTCTCCATGTCTGTAAAGTTTCACAGTCCATTTGTAATGCTGACTCACCATCTGTGCATATTCATGTTCTTGTAGCAAAGCTGTTCATCCGACTTCCTGATTAACAAGAGTCAATGGAGACAGCTCAGCTCTGCTACATCATTCCTCCCTGTGATGTCTGTGACTCGCTAAAGATAGATCAGCTCCCCCATTCCCGCTGTCTCAGGAATTCTCTTCAGCGAGTCACACATAAAAAAAAGTCTCTCTCAATTCAGAGGGATTGTAGGGGAGTGAGGGGCAGATGAACAGGAAGGAAATGACAGACTCTACTCAAAGGAAAATCTATGATAGCACTCACATGGGGTAATTTGCATAAATGGTAAGTCAAGTGTAGAACTTTACAGGCATGGGGAGGAACAATATAGGGATAGTTGTAGTGTTGTATAATATAAGTTTGTAAAGATATATTTAGGTAGTGTGTGTTAGTTTGACTACAGGATCCCTTTAAGGTAACAGCGGCATTTAAATATAAAATACAGCGTTACGAGCATTTTTGCAAGTTTGGGAATAAATAGGGAATAAAAGAGCAAAAGAAGCTACTGCTCCCTGCAGTAGTGACATGGTCAATCAATGGCCTCAGCAGCCCCGCCACACCTCCTGTTGAAGCCTGTGATTGGCTGAAACAGTCACATGTGTGGTGTATGGCGAAACTGAGACTGAAGGAGAGGCCTTTTATTATACTATCACCTTGCAAGACACCATTAAACCTATAGATTTGATGCGGGTATCACTTTTCATTATACCCATTAACAGATATTTCTTTAGTGATGGCTTCAGGGCCGGTTTTAGGTCATAGCAAATTGGAAAGCTTGCATATTCTAAGGGGGCAACAAGGAAAGCACCCTGAGAATGGATCAAAAAACAGTCTTGGATAAAAAAACAGCCTGTTCCACGACCCAGTCTGAGAGCTGGGTCGTGGAACAGGCCATCTGCGCATGGTTTATCTGCTTATTTTAGTTGTTGCTTTGGCCTAATTTTCTAAAAATAGCCCAATATAGCCAGTTACTCTTCTTCCACATGCAAGATATAGACCTTTAAAAAAACGACATAAGATGTAGCGATAGGGAGAGCATATGCCTCCAACCCGTAGTCTCAGGTGTAAACCATTTATAGGTACACGCTACATTTCTTACTTTAGCTCCAAGTCTCAGGCGGTCAATTGTATTTTCAGCTTCGGCATACTTAGTGAGCAGCTTGTGGTAATCCTCCTATAAAGAAGTAAGAGAGATGGGGGTGAGGGAAGGTGATTATGTATTAAGGCTAGAAGACAATTAAATAAAACTAAAGAAGAACAGACAACTGTGAGTCCTGTGGAAATGTAGGAGCAAAATATTATAGGGTGTAATACACTGCAAATCTGCAGCAAACACAAGTAATGTATTATACCGTATACAGTATAAATATGTAATACAGTAGGTACCGTAGATGAGGATTTCTGAGCCATATAATATCATATTAGTGGGGGAACAAGTGCTTGTTATCAAAACACAGCAGCATAAATTCTTTTCCAGATGTGCCTTGTCTCATTCACGCCGCAATACCAGGTACAGCCACTGCTAAATATTTGGTGCTGTGCCTAGTAAACAATTAATGGGGGTGCCAGATTGCCCCCAATTTGATTAAAAGGCCTATCCCAAGAATAGGCCATCATATTGAAATCCTAAAATAACCTATTGAAATGATGGCTACAATTCCATGCAAGATCTTACATACAATAAGATGTAATAAAAATCTTACATGACTACAATAGGAATAAATATACAGTAAAATATCAGATCCAAGCATATTACAGACCTGCAGCTGATGGACCAGCTCGGTGGCTTGTTGTGGGGTCTTGAATTCTTGGGGTACAGCAGGGGGTACAGCGGGTTCTTGGACTGGCTTTTCGGTACTAGTAAGCAGGACTTCCCTCACTATCTCTGCTGGAGACTTGTAGATGACAGGAATACCCTGGCTTTGCTTCTCTGGTCTGCGTGGCTGAGGAGGACGATATCCCTCTTCATCGCGGGGAAATCGGACTTTGGGCCCAACTTTGGAAAAATCAGGCAAAGGGTAGTTAAGTTGTCCTCTGCCGTACTGAGATGAGGTTAAATGTTTGCCTTTCTTCACAGTGGACGATTTAGCATGTTGTGTCCCTATAGGTGTTGAGGTTGGCTTAGATCTTACAGTCCTGGTCTGTGTAGAGTCCTTGTGAGGGTAGGAGACATTTGTAGGGGTCTGATTGGGGATGGCTTCTGGGCTTCCACCACTTTCTGTACATGATGATTCGGGGAGAGTTTCATCTTCTATTCGAGGGGTAATGCTTAACCTACCCAAACGACTCATAAGCCTAGTGTCCCAAGAACTGGCAATAGGAGGGGATGATGGAGAGAGGGATTCACTGACACCTTCATCTTCTGGAATGTCTGGATTCTCAAAATAATCTACATCATTCTGAGAGTTTTTGTCCCATTGCTCAGTTTGGTCATGTCCTCCGTACCTTCTATGTCCAGGACTTTCATCAATAAGTTCTGACTGTGTTTGGTTCCAGTTATCATCGTCCCATGCTCCTAGCGAACTCCCTCGATCCACCTCATCCTCCGTCATATCCAGTTGTTGGTCCCTGCTTGGCGGATGACGATCTAGTGCAGATGGTAATGTAATGGATCTACTGGGGTGCTCCAATGAGCTGTGCTCTACTGTAAGGATGAATATAACCATATGTCAGAGGTAATACATAAATACAATACATACATATCTAGATGTCATATTTGGACCAGTAGAAAATGGATTGAATTGTGTCAATGTACTCAAGATCTCTTTAAGGAGACATTAATTATATTTTCCTGCCAAATGACTATGTTTTAGGTAAGATCAATGTTTGCATTGACCATACATGTCAATCACCATGACTATTTGGAGGAACATGTCAATTTCCAACATATCTAATAATGATCTTCTTGCTTTGAGGTGTAGCGTTATATGTATATGGAGTATTTTGTCCCCTCACATACTGCAATTATTAGTAATTTACCAATAATACAGCATCTAGATTAAAAGGATCCCCAATGTATGGTTTCTTGCTATGGTTTCATAGAAAGTAGACTGACAATATAAAATTTCCTATGCATGTACAAGTGTCATGAACCCATTAGTGAGACCATCAGATAATAATAATAATAAAAAACCTTTATTAATATATATTAATATTAATATATTAATATATGTTATGCAGAGCTGCACAAAAAATGGAATAGTCTACAACAATTTGGCCAAGGGATTCACTAACCTGAATCATGAGTGACCGTACCATCATTGTTCTCTGAAGTTTCTGTTCCCATAAAGTTATGTGCTCTTCCTTCCATCATCCCAGATAAACTGAAATCTTCCTCTTCTGAAGCTGTTCCTGGATAGGGTGCTCCATCTTTGAAGATTTCCATCATCCCATCTTCATCAAAAGTCAATACCTGCCCCTGGTCTTCCTCTATCTCTAGATCGCCTTCACTCTCCAGCCCCAGGAGCTCTTCATCGTCCATCCCGATGACTCCATTCTCATCCATGTACCGTGCAAAGCGATTATCTTCATCGTCGCTGCTGTCACTTGGCTGCTGCCGGTTATGACTGTCCATGGTCGGGGAGAGTGACACGTGCCCCCACGTCCTCCCCCGGGGTCATATCACCTGGTGAAACACATTAAAACACACAAATGTCTTCATCAAGATAAGGACACTTTTTACAGAAGTGCAAGCTCCCCTTTTTGTCTTCCTGTTTCTCGCCTTTGCTATTTCTAATCTTCCTGTCTGCTTCTTCCTCTCCTTTCAGCTTGTTCTTATAGTTTTTCTACCTTTCTCTCTCCCCTTTTCTGCTTTCTTTGTGAACTTGGCTGTCTTGCTCATACTTTTTTTTTCCTCCAGAGAATTTTCCTTGGAGCGGATCATTTGCGGCTATCACTTTCTCTCCTCCTCGCTATGTGTTTTGCTTTCAGTCTCACATACCTCTGTGTGTTTTTTCTGCGCTCTGTCCAGCTTACAGCCATTTCTGTTGATTCTCCCGGCTAAGTCAGCTGACCAAAATAAAAGCCTCTTCTCAGCATCCCTCCCCCTCCCTCCTTACCACATCCCCAGCTTCCCCCCTTCACTTCCCCTCCACAAGTGATGTAAGACTGCTATACCCACAAAAGCTCATGGCTGACTTGAGCAGATTGAAATTGCAAGATCCACATCCTGAGACGTGTTCGGTTATGTACAGACTTGAAAGTTTGACTCTTTTTTTTTTTTGACTCTACATACACCCTCCCATTTATTACCCGGCATATTTTACTGGCAGTCGTGTTCTAGTAAAGTTCAGCGGGCGCAGAGTTTCCTGCACTCGGAAAGAATTACTCAATCTTCTTGATATGTTCGGTTTAATTCTTAAAAGGAAGGTGTTACAATCTAGCAGAGCTAAGTATTGTTCTAGGAACAAGAGCAATATTGTATTCGGAGTGACACCTTTAAGGGGTTAAATTGGCTCAGAGGGCTAAAACATCTTAACACATCTACAGACGTGTGCACATTACCTTAAAAGACACTTGTGCAAGAACCATTTGTGCAGAAATTTGAAACTTTTTCCAGTTTTTTTTCTTGATCTGACAACTTTAGTAAAAAAAAAAAGCAGAAGCACTGACAATAGTCAGTTTTATTAAGTTGTATTCCGGAAATAGAGTAAAAATTGGCATAAATATATTCCTCAAAAGGTCATAAAGGGTCAGTGTGATATCCATGGAAATCTCGGATAAGATACTAAACAAAGAAATAATAGAAGACATGTGTGAATGAGCCCTTAGATGCATAACATGAAGATGATCCAGAATGTAAAATCTGTGCCAGACCCCCAGCTATAACGTATTGGTATTATGAACCTCCTCCTGCACCCCTTCATTTTACACCCTGACCTGCCCCAGCGTGCCTTGGTTAACGGCAGGCTGATGATATTTCTTAAATTCTCTACTATGTTACGTTTGGTCTCAGTAACATTGGCAATTGGGGGACCAGCTGCACAGGCACCTGGCATGAATACCAATTACCCAGCCCCTACAGCCAATATCTCTAGGATCAGCTTGTGGGAGCCCCCCTTTCATACAAGAGGCCTGCCGGAGATGATGTAAATTAATGGGGTCCCATTGTTATCATAGGCAGAACTGTTAGTTATATGCGCATTTTAAGCATGGTGCAATTAATTTGTTGAGATGGGTGTCTTAATTATCTCTACTACCGAATAAACATAATACAGACAAATGGGAATAGTTAAAGATACAATGTTAAAGTTCCAATTCATTGCGGGACACTATGTCCTGCCTATAATGTAGTGACATTATTCCTCCACATAATTATATTAAACGTTGGCTTTACATCTCCTGCAATTGTGCCATATGGGTCAGACACACACAATAGAGGCATTAGTATGTCAGCTCCACTTAGACGCTAGTGACCTATTAAAACGCGTGCCCGGTTATAGCAGATAATATCAATCAGACGGCTGAACAAGCTACGGAGCTGCGCTCTATATGGAAGGTCGACGTTCAACTCAGGCTCCAGAAAAGCAAGATTTTTTTTTATAACAGTAAAAATGCTTGTTTGTGTAAATAAAGTTAAGTGAATATTGCATATAATGCTATGGGCCCACTGTGTGTATCATGTTTGTATACTATACCCCACAATGTATAATATAGATCAATACCTCTGTCACCCACCGCAGGATTGTCATTCAGTTTTCCAAGATTCCTGAATGGCTGATCTGCCTATGGGAACAGTGATATATTTTCATATATATTGATGCCTCATTCAGATTTTGCTATTAGGTAAATAGATTGGGACGAAACGCTAAAGGATTCATGTATTTATGCAAGAACCTGGCTGCAATGAGAGCAAAACCTTGAACAGGACCTTGGGCAGGTTTGGATGGTATTGGCCGACCATCCACGCAGTTTTCCTGGAATTTTGCAATACATCATTAAGGGGGATGCCACACATGGCGTTTTGAACCAGTTTTTTGGTCCGTTTTTAAGCAGTCTGTTAAAAACGCACACGTTTATGACAGGTTTGACCAATTATGTTAACAAAAACTGATGTGTTTTTTAACGGACTGCTTAAAAACGAACCAAAAACGGGTTCAAAATGCCACGTGTGCCATCAAGCTAAATATGATTTCGAAAACATATGCAGTTTAAATGGATTGTTATACTGGATTCCAAGGGGGCACCAGCCATGAGGCAAGTTGAGCCTCTTTCCTCAGGCAGCACCAGCTGTAGGAAGGTGAGGGGGGCAGCATCAGGTGTTACAGTCACCTGCAAAGCCGGACCTTATGGAGGTATGGAGGATGGAGCAGAGGTGACTGCACACTCTCCATTCAAATCTCTGGGATTGGCGCCATATCTTGTGACTATATCATCAATGGGCTCATTCAGATGCGTCCGTATTCAGTCTGTGTTGTGTCAGTATCTCATTTACAAGCTTTTCTCTCCAATTCTCTCTGAAATCCCTTATTTTCCAAGTCTGACATTACGTGATACGTTGCTAGGGAATTATTTTCTCACAGGGGAAGCCCTTATGTTACCATCTCCCACAGCTCTAAGGAAGCTTGACAAGTAGGAAATAAATGAAAAGTAAAGTTGCCCATAACAACCAACCACATTCAGCATTCATATATCAGGAATTTTCAACAATGAAAAGCTACATTTTAGGATATTTTACACATTTGATATTATAAAACTAGTGAGAGACTAGAGTAATATGACATCCAATCAGATGTCATCTTTCATTTTCTAAACAAGGCGGGAAATAAAGAAGCTGCGTTATGATTGGTCCCCTTCTTCCTCAGAGGCCGCTGCGCACCTTTAGCCCCTCGCACACAGCGCCCCCGCCCGGCACCTGCAGTCACACACACGTAAGAAGAGGAGAAGTATGAGGTACAGTGCGGGGAGGATAGGGAAAGACATCAAAGTAACGTGCAAGAATAGAGGAGCAGTATACGGGGAGTAGATGACTGTACCGGTCCGTGCTGAGTGCTGTACCCGGTGCTGTACCGGTCCGTGCTTAGTGCTGTAAAGGTGCTGTACCGGCCCCTGCTCCGCTCTGTGCCCGGTGCTGTGCCGCCGCTCTGTGCCCGGTGCTGTGCAGGCGCTCTGTATCCGGGGCTGTTGCGCCGCTCTGTGCCCGGTGCTATAGCCGGTGCTGTGCTGTGTGCCCGGGCTCCGCTCAGGTTGCCAGGAGCAGCGCTGTACACACTGGAGTCACTCACAGATTGTGTGTAACCACAGCAACCGGCGTGTGCGCGGCGCCTCACAGGATACACTACAGGCAGTCCCCGGGTTACGTACAAGATAGCTTCTGTAGGTTTGTTCTTAAGTTGTATATGTATACAGCACTAACTAGGAGAGGCAGGGCCCCATAGCAGATTTCTACATGAGGCCCCCCTCCCTCTTAAAAATATTCATGCATACACACACTTTTATACTCTGAAATACACACATACATTCTACACTCACTTTTATATACTCGTCCACACATACATACACCTATACACTCATACATAAGTATATACTCATATGCACACATGTATGTACTCATATATACACTAATACATACAGTATATATGCATCAACGTTTCATACATACTATTTAGATACATACATCACATTCTTTTACATACGGTATACACCCACTGTGTATACACATACATCTATATACAGCATATACACACGTACATACAGTATATATAGTGTATGCACACATGCATATGCACATATACATAGAGTATATACAGCAGATACACACATACACCTTATACATATAAATATTTATATGCATGTCTACATACAGCATATAGCCACACATACAGTATATACAGCATATACACATACACACAGTATACACATATGCACATACTGCATATACATGCAGTATATACACACATACATACAGCAAACACACACACATACATACAGTATATACACACACACATATACAGCAAATACACACATACAACACATACACACATACATACCGCAAATACACACACATACAGCAAATACATACATACAGCAAATACACACATAAAGCACATACATACAGAAAATAGACACATACAGCATACATACATCAATCATACATATATAGGGACTTACTTACATTTCTTGTAGACCGACTGCTGTCCAGTGGGAGGCTGTTTCTTCAGGAAGCCGTGGAAATAGTAGGCCGGCAGCGCGACCGCGGTAAGCCAGCCGGTCGACTGGGTGCGGATGGACTAGGCCAGCCTGGCGGCTGTGTAAGCAGTGGGCCGGCCGGGCGGCCGCGGATGGACTAGGCCCTGCGGCCGCAGAAGAAGTGGTCTGGCCAGGCGGCCGTGAAGAGATTGGGCCGCGGATGGACAAGGCCAGCCGGCGTCTGCGGAAGGAGTAGGCCAGGTGGCCGCAAACAGACTGGGGCTACCGCGGGGGGACGAGGTTGGCGGAAGGCCGTGGATGGTGCCATCAGGGCGGTCGCGCCAAAAGACCTTTCTTAGAATCATCTTTACCCCTACGAGGTGAGATCTTGCATGGAGTGTGATTGATTGATTATGTGTTCTAACAATGAGTGCAGAGTAGGAGGAGCTACAGGTAATGAGCGCACAGTAGGAGGAGTTAAGATAATAAGTGCAGAGTAGGAGGAGCTACATGTGTTGGGTGCAGAGTAGGAAGAACTACAGGAATGAGTGCAGAGAACTTATTTCATGCAATAAAATGCTAATTAATCATTTAAAAATCATGCTACAGGCGGTCCCCGGCTTAAGAACACCTGACTTACAGACGACCCCTAGTTACAAACGGGCCTCTGGATGTTAGTAATTTACTGTAGTTTGGTCTTAGGCTACAATAAACAGCTGTAACATTTATCACAGGTGTCTGTAATGAAGCTTTATTGTTAATCCTGGTTCTTATGACAACCCAACATTTTTCAAATCCAATTGTCACAGAGACCAAAAAAAAATTTGTCTGGGGCTACAATTATAAAATATACAGTTCTGACTTACATACAAATTCAACTTAAGAACAAACCTACAGAACCTATCTTGTACGTAATCCGGGGACTGCCTGTATATGACTTTCTGTATTTTTTTGTCTCTCACAGTTGAAGTGATCTAAATTAAAATGACAGACCTCTCCACTGATGTAATATTAGTGATGTACTGTATTATCTGCCGCATTGTGCCCCCGGTTTGTGTGTGAGACCTCATCTCTCATGTGTATTGTGTGATTGTATACTTCTCCGCGGAGGGTGGGTTTGGCATATTCACCCGTCTGCATCTCACCTGTAGCCTGTTCCCGGGGGGCTGGGCTGGGGAGATTGTTACTCCGATGCTTTTTCTCCATTCTCCATATTCCCTGTTCTTTCTTCCAGGTATTCTCTGTAGTGAGGAGCTCTGGAGCCTCCTGTACCTGCCGCTGTTATTCTCAATGTTGTATCACATGTCCTGTTAGACACTAGAAGCTTTTACACTGAATGACACATTAGTCCCATTTGTGTATTTCTCAGCAGGCTATTCCCAGAAAATACAATATTCATTTGTCTGATGCCTGAATAGATTGGTTCATGGTGTACTGTTAGGCTTCATTTACACTGTCATTTTAGTGTTAAAGCTTCGCTCACATCTTAGTTTATCCTCCCCACTTTGTTAGGATACATCCTCGGATTCCAGACGTGTCCTTACAATGGAAGGCTAAGACATATCCCACCATATGTAAATATAGTGGGATATGTCACCCTGTTCCTCCTTCTCTTCCTTGACAGCCACATGAGCGAACCTCAGCAGCGCAGTTCAGGGTGTTTCCCCACTGCAGTGATGTCATTGTCCTTATATGGACATCACTGGGAAAACTTCCACAGTGCACGCTCAGCCGAGGCCAGGGGTAGATGCAATACAGTTGCATCCATCCCCCTTAGGCTATTATAGCCTCCCCTGAGTATATATGTTGCTCTTTCACGTTGGCGCTCAGCTTCAGTTGCGCAACGGTTGCTTTTTGTCTCCGTTTTTCTTCCATTTTGTTTCAGTGTTCCCCAAAAAAATCCTGAAGGTTTAACATTACTTTGAACACTACTCTTTTTTCTGTTTGAGTGTATTGTGATTGGTACATGCTGTTATTGAGGACCTTTGAGTCGCTTGCACTGATTTAGGAGCACTTGTGACTGGCACGCACTGTGGCAGCGCACATTACAGGGACGCCCATGACTAGCACTCACTCGCCTGTGGCCAGAACATACTCATTGGGTCACCATATTAGGCAGACAGTGTTATTGGGTCACTAACAGCAGCATCACACTGTAATGGGGGCGCTCATGGCTACTATGCACATACTGCTTTAGATGCATTAGTGGCCGCTACATGTTTCTTTGGGCTGTAGGGTGTAATATTGCATTTATGGGCAACTTGGCCATAGTTTTATAACACTGCAATACCTATATCCATGCATATAACATATCCACTACTATCACAAAGCCCTACTAATCTATAGTAACAATAGACCAGCAAAACTGTCAGTACAGATGATCCCTTGTCCGACCCTAGATTGGCTGATCACTGAGGGGTTAATAGAGGAATCTGCACCAAGTAGGTTATGTGATCATTATATTCAGGGTACACAGAGATGTATTGAAAGGATGCTGTGGATAAATAGACCAGTGTTCTGTAGTGAAGATGAGTAGTGGTTTTGCCCGCAGTGATATATTCCTCAATAGGCGCTTTCATGCTGTCATAACCTGCACTTCACTGATCAGTGTGCGGAAAGTACTTGTATAGCCCATAGGAATTGTACATGACAGGGTTAAGTGCATTTCACTTTCTGTACATTTATCATTTTGTAAGATGTTGTTCTAGGAGTGAGATTCTGTGACCCCTCCATTGCATTGAAAAGTGGTCTTCTAGATGGGGGGTCTTCTCAAAAAATATGGTCATTGTGTATATTATAGACAACCCGAATAATGGAGAAGAAGCATTTTACTGTATCTATATATAAGGCTGATTTCAGACACCTATTTTTAATCTGTGAAATATGGACGTCATATTCTGGACATTGAAGTTGTGAGTGTCATCGCATTATAGTCATCTATGATGCTTTGAGTGACTATGGTCCAATACTGAAAGCATAAGGAAAGTATGGGACTGCTGTCAGTCACTTACAGCATCATAGATGGTTAGTCCATGCTACTTATATGACTTCCAAACGGTCCATGAAAAATCAGTCTTTCCAAATGTGAGAGATTGGAGTATCAGAGCAGGATGCCCATACAGAGCCTACTGTTACAGCCTTAATGCATGTCAGCATTCTGGTGAAGGTGCTGGCATCCTTATGCATGGTACATTTTACTTAGGATAACCACATATTTAAAGGGGTATTCCAGCCCCCGGCGTTCACGGATAGAATTGTATTGCCTCCACCACTCATCTGGTGAGCAGCCATGTCTTCCTGCTGATCCTTCTTACACATACATGCTCAGTTTGGCCGAGCATGCATGTGTTCTCAATAGGTAGGGACAGCAGATTATTTCCCCAGAAAATAAAGAATTGGGCGTAATGATATACAGCAGCCCAGTTATTGTTTCCTCTACAGCTATCCTAAGAATAGGTCATCGGCAGGCCTTCTCTTGGCTATCCCACATAATAATAATTCTTTATTTATATAGCGCCTACAGATTACGCAGCGCTGCACAAGCTAGGCAAATTGGTCACAGATCGGCTGTTTGCAGTTTATCAGAACTGTACAGCGCCACACATTGTGTAAAGGCCAAGGATGGTACTGCAAGTCCAAGCCTGTTTGCACAGATTGTAGTACATAGTTGTAGACAGTATATGAAACCCATTTAGACAGAAGGTGTAAAAACTGGGTGCAATTGTAGTTTTGGCCCCACCCGTGTTGCACGGAGAAGCTACATTTCATGAAAAATTTCTGGGAAAGAGAAGTTGTATTTCTGAGATACTTGGATGGACACCCCTTAGGAGGGAAATCTAACATCTAAATAAAGTGTGGATAAACCAGGGGCATTACTCATAGATCCAGGCACTGTGACTGTACTCTTATATTTGTTATCCATGGCCTCCTTCCTTCTAAAACCGAATTTTATTTTTATGCTAATAAGCAGACGTGTTACCCTTCTGTGCTGCAGCTTCACTGGCTGTTACACTGTATCACCCTGCCCTGTTCCCTCAGCACTTCCACCATCCACTTCCAGAGCAGGTTTTCGGTACACATTGGGAGGGGGGAGTGCTCCTGATACGTGTGAATCTGCAACATGGAGTGGCTCTGGTAACACCCCAGAGCCTTTCAGTGTCATTAGCATAATTTTAAAAGTTGATTTTAGAAGGAAAGAGGCCATTGATAACACAAATAAGGAGATTACCAAAGTCATGGTGCCTGGATCTATGAGTAAGTGCCCCTGGTTTAGCAGGATAGATCTTGATGGTAGATTTCCTTTATACAGCTGTTTGGGAATAAAACATCATTAGAAGGAGTCCAGCAGGACGGTGGTGTAGTGATGTAATGTGGACAGGACAGTGTCTCGTGTGATAGGAAAACTGTGTGTGACAGGGCCAGTGTATTGCAGGGATGTCAGCCTGACTATGAACAATGTTCCCTTACAGAGATGAGTAACAAAGAGAGGGCTTCATGCGGAAAGATCTGTGTCCCATGTACAAGAACTATATTTATATGCAAGCACAATCTATTTATACTCGTGTAAAAATATCACTCCATAAATATTATTGTATGGTCTTAGATTTTGGCCTCTGTCAGTTCCCCATAGTCATATACAGTATTGTGGTTTTTATATTACAGATGACCCCCATATGATCCACACTCATTCACACTTGATACTATGAGTGTATTGTATCCAGTGCCCCGCTCCAGATATTAATGTCACGCCACAGTTCTCTAATATGAGGTTTATTGAAAAAGTAAAGTGACAAGCTCTGTAATTACATACATATTACATGAATGGTCACAACGTGGGCTGCACGTCACTCACACACTGTAGCAGGATGGGAGTCACTCTCCTCCATTAAAGGCTAATAAGTAACAGGCACAGAGCAGCACGTGGAGGGGTCCTCTGCAGTGTCACCAGTCTGGTAAGGAATTGGTACAACTATTATGTAGGTTATTATCTTATTGTCGCTTCTGTTACACTGTAAAGATGGAGCAGGCGTCAGCTTTACAGACAGCACATGTCACATCCGGAGGGTAGCATCATGGTGTAAAGACATTGCTGTGATGATAATTAGTAAGGAACTTGGTCACTAGCTAATTTTCGGAAGGAGCTATCTAGGATTGACATGGCTTAGTCTGATTTCACAATAGCGGAGAGCGGTTGACCGTCATGTTAAGCCGTAGACCGCCACTTCAAGCTGCAGACCGTCATGTCATGCTGTAGACTGCCAAGCCGTAGACCGCCACGTCAAACCGTAGACAGTCAAGTCAAGCCGTAGACTGCCACGTCATTCCCTAGACTGTCATGCCAAGCCGTAGACTGCCACGTCAATCTGTAGACCGCCACGTCAAGCCGTAGACCACCACGTCAAGCCGAGTCATAGACAAGGCATGTTACAAGTCCCTACGATACATTCATTTCTTCTGGCACCATGAATGGTGAGTGAGTTTGCCTTGATTTTCTCGATAGATGCGTGTATTCCAGTGTCTGTATGTCACATGGGTGGTAGGTATCCATCTATCTATCATCTCATAGACATTTGCTCTCCTTCCCTGCTGTCTGCCCCAGCTATAAGCTAGCAGCACATTTATAGTATAAAGGGAGTATATAAGCCACATGTTGGACAGCAGAACCACGTATGTAGCAAGGGCACACAAATGGCAGCTACACAGTATAGACATTAGCATGTATTACGTGTTTCTCGTGGCACTGACCCCTGGCTGGGTTACACTCTTAGACTTGGGATACCGTAAACGGCCACTATAGCGACACATTGAACTCTGTGACCAGAAAGTCCATATAATCCTTTTCTTTGGTCTTAAAAGCTTCGGCAATGATCCTGGCAGCCTCCCGATGTTCCTTATCTTGTAAGGAGACTCCATTCACCTGGAGGATGACCTGGCCCACATGAAGCTTGCTGCAGTTATGAGCAGAACCTCCTCTCTGCAAAAAGAAGGGGCAAGGGGAGTGAAAATCAACTTTTTCCAAAGTCTTATAGATAACAAGTCGCTTCCTTACAAACTCATTGTTACTTATTGATCCATGTTTGACTCCTAACTACATTTTTTGGGGTATTTATTCTGATATAGCATGAGGACGATTAGATTTACCTGTATCGTAACAATCCGAGGCAAAGGCTGGCGCGTCTTGGCTCCTCCTTCAATAGCTATTCCCAAGGTAGGGGCAGTCTTCATTACACGCACTAAGGTGGCAGAAGGCTCGAGCAGGCCTGGCTACAGAGAGAAGACATCATGTCAGCTGTCATCGGGTACTAGGTGAAAGGATTAGTGACATAAGAGCGGATAAGAGTGATTAACATAGAGCGCACAATACAATGGGGGAGGACAGCGAGACAAACAGAAGGAGCTCTACATAATAACATCATGGGATGTATTTATACATCAGACTATAGAACAGGGATTAATATGCAGATACAACATGGACGTGGCTCTGGTACATGAGGTCATAGATAAGCACTTGCACCTTATAAAAGCGGCACCAACTCGCACTAATCGTTTGTAATATAGCGAAAGCATTTACACCATATAATAGTGATATTAACTATTTACACTAATCGCTATCAATACAGCTAAACCATTTATCAGCGTTCCAATTATAAAGTAAGGTTAAGTGCAAGACGAATTAAGGCCCCGTGCACGGGATCGTAATTGTGGCTGTGATCTGGCCTCACCAGATCATGGCCACTAAAGGGATCTATAAACAAGGTGATCTGGCTAGGCGGCAATGCTGCAAAAGATGGGACATCCTATCTTTTTGCGGATTTGTTGCCTTAGCGCCCATGAAGAGGGTGGCTGCTACAGGGCCCGACATGTTAATGGGCCTGAGAGCACTGGCAGGTCATAATGTATTCAGGTTGTACCCTTGCCCCTCCCTCTATGTTCCTGCTCAGTATGGGCCACAGCAGCATGGGGCCTTGGGCCCTGTTGCTGGCCACGCTCAGCAGAGACATAGAGGGACAGGCTTGAAGGCACTGCATGAATACATGTACCTTTATGTTCCTGACCATAGATGGTCGTCCACATCTGAAGTCTCATGACATAGTCTGAGATGACGTGACGGGTCACGTGACGAATCCCGACACCGCGACATGGAGGTGCAGGAAGGTAAGTAAAACAATGTATGTATGTGTGCACGTGCTGTATGGGGGAGATTTATACTACTTCTATGCCAGTTTTCTAGTGTAGAAGCAGTGAAATAATTGCTAATTCTTGCACACTGCTAGAATTTGCGATTACAATGGCATTCCTGCCCCTTGCCTTTTGTTCACTGGTTTTTATCAAGTGGGTGGTCTCCACTAGTTCAGAACCACCCACCTGACAGTATAGAGCGAAATTAGCATATCGAGTGGCGAAACTAACAAAATAAATGTGATAAAATAGATCAGAAATATTAAACTTTCTTCTCCTTACTGGTTTTGTCATGTTCTCTGCTCCTTTGGACTTCTGAGGTTGGGGGCTGCTGTCCTTACTGCCCCCATTAACCTCCCCTGCGTCCACACCGCTGTCCTCGCTGAGTGTTTGTCCGCTGTCAGATAGCTGGGATAGAGAGGCTGGGGGCGATGTAGGCAGGACGGCTGGAGAAAACACAGAAGAAAGCGTCTTGTGAACTGGCAGAATAATATCCACATGTCATATAACCAGCTAGCAAACAATATACCGCACTACCATACATTATGGAGATATTCCTGCATTATGTGGGGGTTCATTGTAAACATTCCCTGCAGGAACGTCTATACGGAATGTTGGGATACAAATTTTTAACCATGGACAGATTTTGTGAATTATTTCAGCAGAATTTTTTGTTGATTTCATCCTGTGCATTGCAAAGGCTGAAAGTTCATGAACAATGAATGTAGCAGAGCTGTAGTAATCAGTATGAGACCACAAGGGGGCGATATATACGCACACTATTTCTTTATTGAGCTGCGGCTTTATTTTGCACATGACCAATTGTTTTTCACATTAAAAGTCAATATAAACAGAAACATATTTTTCTACAAGGAGAACTAATCCTCAAAGAGCATCAGTAAAATCTGAGCATACACTACTGTTGGGTTCTGCATGAATTGAAAAATAAGTGAACCCTTTGGATTTCTGCATTGATTATAATGATTCTAAATCATGGTCCGGTTGTAGCTACAATCAATAGACAGAGAAAATGGGACACATTTACTAAGGGCCCGAATCGCTCTTTTTCGTTGGGTTTCCCAAAAATTACCGGTTTGCACTGAAGTCCCCCCCTGGTTGGCTCATCGGCACCGGGTTGCATGCGATGGAAATCGGGGGCGTGGCCATCGGAAAACCCGACGGATTCGGAAAAAACACGGTATTTAAAAAAAAAAAATGTATCGCTTGACACGCAATTACATGCACCAGGAAGAGGATGGTGAACTCCGGCGGACCTTGGCACAGCAGCGACACCTGGTGGACATCGGGCGCACAAACTTGTTGAATCACCGGAAGACCCGCAGAACGCGCCGCTGGATCGCGACAGGACCGGGTAAGTAAATGAGCCCCAATATGAGTAATTTGTTGGGCAAACATCTAAAGTGCTTAGAGTAAAACTAAGTGATCCCTGATCATGAAAACTATAACTATATAGCGGCAATCTACTCCACCAAACATTTCCTGTTGCTGAGATTTGCGCAATGATGACGGGAATTTTTGGAAGTTCCTCCCTGCAGATGTTTTTCAGTTCCTCCATCTGGTTTTTGGATGACATGTCTACAGCGCCCTCTTCAGGTCAAAAACCATAACTGGCTGTAGCTACATTTTTACTCCAGGTGGTATAAAACAAGAAAATTTGTATACTTACCTTTCCCCGGGGCCCCTCCTGTCACACCTGCCACACACAGAGGCTTAGTGATGATGTGAAAGAACAACCTGTACGCTATGTTCGTGACATCACTGATGTTCCTCTGTATACAAACAGAGGCCTGCAATGACGGGAGGCCGTTGCACCAGGGAAAGGTAAGTTTTTAGTTGTTTTTACAGCACCTGGGCCAGTCCCAGTGCCCAATGATAGTCATCTTTACCAGTGATTGACAATTGCAGTGGCCACTGAAACTGACTGAACCATTTACAGGAGGAACATGTGTCTGCGATGTATGCTGTCGCTTGATGTTGTGTGAGGAAGTAATAGGTCCACTTTAAGACCTTTAATAGGCCACCTTTACTCATGCCCGCTGTTATACATTATTGTCAGAGCCCAGTGGTGTTCTACAGGTCCTGACCATAGTGTGTGACAGATGATCGTCTGTGGGGTAAGTGTAAAGGTCAGGTACTGCTGTGCAAAAATTGGGTTGTATTATAGACACGAAGCATAGATTTTATAGTGACCAGGTGGACTGTGCTGGCATTAAATAAGAAAATCTGTGAACCCCTCACTTCTAATCACATTTACCTACTAGTAGGACCTTCTTTGTAATGTCTTATGAACCTTACTAGAAGGACCTTCTTTCTGATATCTTATGAACCTTACTAGAAGGACCTTAAATGTCATATGAACATTACAAGAAGGACCTTCTTTCTAATGTTTTATGAACTTAATAGAAGGACCTTCTTTCTAATGTCCTATGAACCTTACTAGAAGGACCTTCTTTCTAATTACTTTCAAACTTTACTAGAAGTTAAATGTCATATCAACCTTACAAAAAGGACCTTTCTAATGTCTTACGAACCTTACTAGAAGGACCTGGAATGTCTTATGAACCTTACTGGAAGGACCTTCTTTCTAATGTCTTATGCACCTTACTAGAAGGACCTTCTTTCTAATGTCTTATGCACCTTACTAGAAGGACCTTCTTTCTAATGACTTTCGAACTTTACTAGAAGGACCTTAATGTCCTATGAACCTTACTAGAAGGACCTTCTTTCTAATGTCTTATGCACCTTACTAGAAGGACCTTCTTTCTAATGTCTTATGCACCTTACTAGAGGCCCTTTTTTAATGACTTTCGAACTTTACTAGAAGGACCTTAAGTCCTATGAACCTTACTAGAAGGACCGTCTTCTCTAAATGTCGTATGCCACCTTACTAGAAGGACCTTCTTTCTAATGTCTTATGCACCTTACTAGAAGGACCTTCTTTCTAATTTCTTATGAACCTTACTGGCCTCCTTAGTATGGAACGGTCAAGACTACAAAAAAGAACTTACCTCGAGTTTGTGGGACAGATCTTACTTCATTCACATCAGGCTCACTATTGGGTCGATGGACCTCCACCATGACAAAATGTTGACTGGTATGTGGGTCTAATCCATCTGTGTGTGAGGGGGAAGATGGCTGAGGGGGGCTTTCTGCCACAGGCTTTAGCCTTGTAGGTGACTGAACTCTTGGGAAGGGGGTGAGCGGTAACTGCGTGACCAGAGCCAGCTGGGTCGCAGAGCATATAGGAGTCTGGTTTTTGGGTGAAACCGTAGCATATATTGCATGGTTTGCATTCTGTGCTTGAGGAGATATTGGGGGTGTAGTTAGCGGGGGTAGCGGTGGGCTAGGGGTTGGTGGTGCTGTGAAAGATGGAGGAGGTGGAGGACTTGGGTGGGATGGAGCCGTGAAGAAGAGTCCAGACTGAGATGACCCGGAGGAAGGGCGTTGGGCCCGTTCACCGTTCTGCCTTCGGAGAACCGCAGGAGGTTCTTCTGTAGGTATAGGGGGAGGTGGTCTATAGGCAGGGGGCTCGTCTAGAAATGAATTCACATCATCCTAAAAATATTAAAAAAAACAATAGTAAGAACACAATAGCGTATGGCTTATGGTGTATGTTTCTTTCAATTGTGGCCGATGGTAGATGTTACTGATGTAGAGATTTTACTGAAATAATCTGTATAGAGCATAGCAGATAATGGGTACACACCAAGCACTAACATCGTACATGGGATTTCTAGGTCTATGAAACTACTGAACCTTCACTTTCTTCTCTTGGTTATTCAATTTATTGAATGTCGCATGGTATAATACCGGCGAAGATAAACTGAAAAATACGCTACAATTCTGGTGTAATTTGCTTTTCACTCGTTTAGAAGCTTAAATGACTTATATGAAAAGGGGTCATGGATTTTAAGAAAGGGGCATGGCCTCAGAAATAAAGATGTGGGACAGGGTGTGCCATCTAATATTAGACACTTAGGGGGGGAATTCATTAGGACTGGTATTTTGTACACCAGTCCTAAAGTTTCTCCCACTGGCGCTCCAGCCTCTTAGTAAATACGGGCGCAAACTCCACCAGTTCGGATCTATAGACCAGGTCTGGACTGGCAACGTTTTTCATTATAGTCTCTGCCCGTTTTCTGGCGGAGACCATAGTAAATGTGACAGGCCGGGGAATCCCGTTAATTGGCGGGGAGGGGGAGATTCATGTGCTCTCTCTGCCAGAAAACTGGAAGAGAAGGCATAATGAGTCTCCCGCAGTCTGTGCGCCAGAAAATTCAATATTGTGACAAAGCAAAGTAGACTAACTAATACTAATAAAAATTCCTTTATATAGCGCACACAGATTACGGAGCACAGTACTTGCCAAATCAGTCCCTGTCCCCATGGAGCTCACAATCTAATCAAACTACCAGTATGTTTTGGAGTGTGGGAGGAAACCAGAGGACCCGGAAGAAACCCCCGGAAACAGGGAGAGAACATACAAAATCTTGGCAGATGTTACTAATAGGAGGTGTAAAGTATGACTCGCCAGTCTTAGACCTATTGCCCACAAGCGAGTGTGATGTGATTATAAGCTTTTCTGAATGTCCAGCCCAGATGACCGGAACTGAACTGACAAGCTGAGCTCAGTTATCTGTATTAGTTGTAATCTGCACTGGTCTTAGGACCAACACATTAATACATCTCACCTATGGTGTTCTACACAAGTTATTGCCGGGGGACTATAGTCTGACAATTACACCCGGAAGTAGCTCTACTCAGCAACACTTGTATCCATCTGATATGGCAAAGATCTGCATAATTTAGCTGTGGCAGGGTACCAGGGGTGGGTTGGATACAGTTGCCATCCAGAATACCTATAGCCTGCAGCAAAATTTAGATTTTGGTTTAGCTCTACACTGGGGTTATAATGGGGTCTGTAGGTTTGATTGAATAAAATTGTCACTGCAAAATATGTGATGGCTGACCAAAAATTTTCAACCTGTTTTCCGTGATTAAAAACTCACAACGCAGGTGAATTTGACTGCAGGTTTTTATTAAAGAGGTTGGTAATCCCCCTCCCAACCAAAACCACCGCCATCACCATCAACTAGTTATTCCTGACCTGGCTAACCCAAAGCGACTACGTTCCTTGTGCCCTGGTCTGTAGTGTAACTGGCCCACGCTCACAGTTCTCATTGCTAATAGATTTTCAGTAGACTTTTCCTTTAAATTTAGTTGACTTCCTTTGCAGGAGAAATAATAAGGCCGAACGATGGCTATAAATATCTTTAGATCGCAGCAAGTATTGACAAACTCCTTGTCATGTAAATCAGCGGTTAACAAGTGTAGACCCTGCTGACCAATCTTTGCATATATAATCGCCCCTCTCCTTTAATAGGTCTTTCATATTAGCTTTGTGTGAAAAATACTATTGACCTGTCCACAAGCAGCTCAGATTAATGAACAGATCATGCATAAAACATTGCTTCTAATCTGTAGGACTGCGCTGGAGGCCCTCGGGGTGGGAAGGTTCATTCTGGATCCTCCAGTACTATTTTCAGAACTGTCCAATGTATCAGCAGCTGCAGTATAAACTGTGTTCATGGTGCCCGGGAGGTATGTTTGTCCTTGGAAACGTATGACACAGCTTGTCAATTCAAGTCTATCACCAGCGCGGATCCCCATTATTATCAATCTCATAGCATTTACACTTACCAGGGAGATGTCAGGCAAAGTTGTCCGAGTAAGACTGCCAGAATCTGCACTTCCCTCAGGGTCCGCTCCATTCTAGTTATACAACAGGAGACATTCACAATACAAATGTAAGTAACAATTCACATTAAAAGAGAATCTATCTGACATTTTGACTATGCAAACCTGTTAGTGAGCTTTAGGTAGCAGCCCTGGAGAGATGTGTAATGTTGTTACATTAATAATTGATATTCTAGGAATGTAACTTCTCCAAGTGCACTGGGGGTGCCCTCACACTGCTGTGCTCTGTGCTGCCTTCATCTCCATTCAGCTATCTCCTGCACTCTCATAGACAGTAATTGGTAGTGCAAGAGGTAGCCAAAGCCATGCTCTGCAAGTTTTCCAATTGGACTGAATAATAAACTGATCTGCTGATCACAACAACAGGGGTCCATTTTTCACTAATTGAATGAAGTGGCAGGTAGAGCATGCTTCCTCACACTTTTATTCAATTAGTAGGAACGTACAGGACCACTGTTCTTATGATCATTGGGGGTCTGTTTTCATGATCTCAGAGATCTCTGCAGATCTGCAGAGATCTCAGAGTTTGAGCCCCCACCAATCAGATTGCCTGACGAAGGCTCGAATTCCGAGCCGAAACATGTTGCAATTACCCAATAAATGTCTTCCAAAGGAGTTATTTTTGGAGAAGGTTACATGTCTTAGCGCCGGTAACATCCTATACTTCCCAACTAGATTTGGGCTTTCTACTCCACCAGATTGTCATCACCGATCCTGTTCATAACGGATAACAATCAAAGTTGGGTCAACCCCTTTAAGTTGCTCCTCCCTCTCCCCTCTACTTTGAGGAAAAGCTGTAGCAGCCTTCTGTTTGGATACTACAGCAATCACTCAGAGGGAGGCAACCGCAACATTCAATTAGTGAGGAAAGGGCCCGTGTTCTTGTGATCAGTGTGAGGACAACTTCCCAGGGGCTGTAATCATCTAATATAGAGTGATAAAATATGAGTACATTTTTCAAAATTTCAATTTCTACTAATATAATACACAAAGGTGTGATTTTTCTGGACATTAATAGTTGATTGTGCAGGTTGCCATAGCCAGGTGTTGCTGGTGGTAGCAATACATTATGGACACATGGACATGACTTCGAGCCAAAAACCCCTCTCAACGGCTCTTCAGGTATATGCATGAAGTACCAGTATTGATTTAATGCTACATGGAGACTTTTTGTATCATCCTGGAATACTATATACGAATAATCTATGGGAGAACAGCACGCGTGGGCACATAGTGATTTTCTGTTACTGCTAGCGTATCTATTAGACCATCTGCTGCCTGCGTGCCACCTGTTTTTAGGAGCTGCATTTGGAAAATTGCTCTGTGAATGCTTTCACAGTCCTGTGGGTCAGGCTGAAAATGTATTTGGTGAAAAGGGCAAAATTGTTACTCCAAAATTCATTCCATCTTATAGAGATTGGCCACTTTTCCATATATCTGCTCCATAAGGCAAATCTGCATTTATATGCACCTTCTATGCCTCCTTCAGCCTTTCCCTGTTATCACCATGCTGCCCTCTGCATATATATACAACTTCCTGTTTCTTACTCCTTCAGCCCTTCCTTAATGCATCACCCACTGTTTGTCTTTCTCTCACAGACAGACACATGGAGAAGGGAGAGAATGATGAGTCATAATCTCCTACTGCAGCTCTTCCTATTCATCAGAGCTCAGACATGTAAACAAAGATCCACTGACAGTTTGCAGACAGCACTAAAAGTAAGTAGCAGGACTGCTGAATCACTTGATGAACAGGATTATTATTATTAAGGCAGAAAAGGCACACGAGTAACCAATTCCTTTAATCTAACTTCTTAAAGGAAACCTACCACTTCTGAAGGTAGGTATGAGATACAAACACCGGGCACCAGCTCAGGGTGAGCTGGTGCCGGTGCTTAGTCTCGTTAGTGTTAAAACCACGGTATCGCGGTTTTAACACTTTTGAAACTTTCTAGCAGAAACTGCTTCGGCGCTTCGTGCACACGACGTGCGCGCGCCTACAGTTGATAACGCCGCAGGCGTTGGCGGCGCACGTGTCGTCATGCGCACGCCGAAGCAGTGTCTGCTTAGAAAGTTTCAAAGTGTTAAAACCGCGATCACGTGGTTTACACTAACGGATCAAAATAAGCACCGGCACCAGCTCACCCTGAGCTGGTGCACGGTGTTGTATCTCATACCTACCTTCAGAAGTGGTAGGTTTCCTTTAATCATTTATGTCGA
Organism: Engystomops pustulosus; assembly: GCA_019512145.1. Lineage (NCBI taxonomy): Eukaryota > Metazoa > Chordata > Amphibia > Anura > Leptodactylidae > Engystomops > Engystomops pustulosus. Next base: position 68,979,034 of record CM033650.1, on the reverse strand, counting down.
GGAGTTTATGGCACCATTAAGTCTAAGTAAGGCGTCAGTGTCCAGCCAGTTTCCCCTTCCTCTCTGAAAATCTCCTGAAATTCTTTGAACCTGGACTGGGATGTTATAAAGCCTTCATCTCCAAGCCCAGATCCTATTCTAAAAATTAATGGCATGTGGATGAGATTTTCTCTACATCTTCATGTGGTCAATAAGAGGTAATGGGGCACATTTACTACAGGCCGTGCGCCAGTTTTCTGTCGGACTTTGCACATTGTTTCTAGTGCAAACTGGTTGCACATGTATTTAGAAGTGTCCGGGACACATTTTTGTCACATCTGACCGTTTTTTGGAGCCGCTGCACTATTCATCAACACAAATTTCTGCTTTGAAGGGGGCGTCTTTGTGCTCAGTCCGACCGTGCACCAGATTTAATAATTTAACAATTAAATAACTCCCAAATATTAGTGTGAAAGGGAATATCTGTACATGAGCTTATAGTTTTATATTTTTATACTTTTATATAGCTGGCAAATACTAAAGTTTTTCCTCCTCAGCAATATGCTCAGATATCTTACTTAAGATGGCGCCGGCATCCACACAGCCAACGCCCTATTTCCAGGAAAAGAAACAACATTCCTGATTCCCCAGGAAGGCTTCATCCCTCATATCGAAACTCAACGCCCAGGACATTATCTGTCCAGATACTGGAACTGACCAACCAGGGCACATCGGATGCTAGACACATTTGCTTAACCCTTGCCCATTATGATGCTGTATGACACATAACCACACCTTTCTCTCTTCTGTATAAATTTGGGAACACGGAAATAAAATCTAATCTTGCTGTCATGAAAGCTAGAGTGAAGAGCTTGCTTAAGATAAAATCTGAGATAAGATTATTCAGGTTTTAATCTTGAAATCGTGCACACTTGCTCTATCTAATTTGGAGGTGACTGACTGGACCGGTTAATTGTCGATTACGACCCTGACATTAGTACTGATATCCTCATGATAATGTGTACACATGCGGGACATCATGAGGGAAAAGATGGAGGCAAGACCAAGTCTGTGGGATGCCCACATGGCAAGATATCCACCTATAAAGATTCTGAGGCATACAAGGGATCATAAACCCATTAAAACTGCAATTCACATCTTCCTTGCCTTATTTGTGTCATCACAGGCAGGGGGGGGGGGGGTGTTAGAATTATAGTTAAGTAGAAGTACGGAGATAAATGGTCATTTTTTAGGGGGGATCCCTAGTTGATAATATTGATTGTATTCCTGCTTCCCCTGGTACCAGACTTGTAATATCACATAATGGCCCGATTTAATTTACTAAGGGCCCGATTCGCGTTTTCCCGACGTGTTACCTGAATATTTCCGATTTGCGCCGATTTCCCCTGAATTGCCCTGGGATTTTGGTGCACGCGATCGGATTGTGGAGCATCAGCGCTGGCATGCACGCGCCGGAAATCGGGGGACGTGGCCGAATGAAAACCCGACGAATTCGGGAAAAACGCCACATTTTTAAACAAAAAATCTGTTGCGCAGCTTGCACTTACCTTCACTAAGCCCGGCCCGGTGAACTCCAGTGCGTTCCGATGCTTTTCAGCGCAGCAGCGCCACCTGGTGGACAGGGGAGGAACTACCTTAATGAATCCCGGCTGGACCCGAATCCAGCGCAGAGAACGCGCCGCTGGATCACGAATGGACCGGGTAAGTAAATCTGCCCCAATGTATTAAGTTCTGTTTTTAGCCCTTTTTATATCAAACTGTTATTTTTTCTTTATATGTATTTGATAACCTCTTTTTGTTTGTAAGCACTGTCCTTTTTTATATTAAAACTTCAATTTATTAAGAGCCTTCTTGTGTTCTAACGATTTCATAACTCAGAAGAGACGGTACCTGAAGTGATATATTTAACTAGTGGGTATTATATTGTATATGAGTGGTGGCAGCTCAATTCACTCAGGTTTTGGAGGATGGAGAGCTGTCAGAGGGCAGTGTATGGTGACCCAATAGTCCTGAACCTAAGTCCTTTGATCTTGACAGATATCATCCTCCAGAGACAAATACAGAATTTCTATTGGTCATTACATCCAAATAGAAGATAATGTAATAAATATAACCTATAACCTTATAACTGTACACAACAATGAGGATTTAGATGGACATACATGCAAGGCATTATGGGCTTGTAGGAAACTGCAAAGAAGTGCAAATCTCCTGGGCCCTTATATCTACAATGCACAGTGAGGGGAGAAATGGTGAAGTGTTGTGTGCCCAAAAATCTTTACTGTTAACCCTTCCTATTAACATTACTACAAGGCTCTCGTGGGAGGTAACACCAATAGTGATGGGAATGGTGTATGACTGGTCTGTATAGCAATTGTATATACATCCGAGTAGGCCAGTACCCATGCCGCATCACTCCAAACCTGCGAAACTTTCCAAAATATGGATATTCAAGAGACTGAACAGAGATAAGAATACAGACTTACAATTCATTAGGAGTGAGTGATGCTACAATGACACTTCATACCCCGCGCCCCAGGGGTGCCACTATTTCCCAACAAATTGACAGAGCCTGCGTTATACCACAAATCCTCCTCTACCCTGCACAAAAGCTATTTCATGGTAATACACTAATAAAATATATGGCAAATGTGACTTTCACCGGGCAGGTTTTTTAAATGGTGTCGTCAGATTTATTGGATCTCATTTCATTTAATGCAGTATTTTCCCTGATGCTGATTCAAGCTGTTATAAGGATAGCAGCACCCCGGAGATTTCTGATCATATCCAATAGATATTCCCAGAGGAAAGCAGTAATTGGCAAATGATGCCAGGCGTGCAAAATAACTTGGGACAACAATTATTCTTCATCTGCTGTAAAGTTACAATAAATCACATTCCAGGCAACACGTTATCCTGCAATAATGGAACTTTCGCAAAGTCTTTGTGTCAGCAACAGAGAGAGAAGTTACTATGGTAGGTATGTAGACGGTAGAGCAGGTGACAGCTAAGTATCTGATTACTGGTGGCCAACCAGTAGCTAATGGGGGTTCCAAATGCCCTTTTGTGAATGGAGTAAAGCTAGAGTAGTGTTCTATCCACTACTAATTACTAATTGGATGGAATCAATCAGGTCTGCGTCCCCTCACCTAGAAGACCCCATAGCAACTACATGACTTCTTTTATGGTCCCTTCCCCTAATACAGGCAGTCCCTTGGTTACGTACAAGATAGGTTCCATAGGTTTGTTCTTAAGTTGAATTTGTATGCAAATCGAAACTGTATATTGTATAATTGTAGTTCTAGAGAAAATAATTTTAGTGACAATTGGAGTTTCAAAATTTTTTACTGTAATGGGACCAAGGATTAATAATAAAGCTTCATTACAGACACCTTACAGCTGATCATTGCAGTCTGGGACTGAAGTAAAGCATCCAGAGAGCCTCACCAGAGATGGGCAGAGAGGTCCGTCTTTAACTAGGGGTTGTCTGTAAATCGGGTGTCCTTAAGTAGGGGACCGCCTGTATTGATCACAGACTTTGTCACATGCTGGACACCATGGTGGATTTTCTCTTTAAAGAGAGTTGCTGCAGTAGAAGACGGGCAACGATGTGTAATATTTGGCTGTTTCTGCACTTTTTTTCTGAAAACAGGATTCTTTACAAATCAGCCGCATCTGAGAGATGTTCTGTCGTAGGTTTTCTCAATCTTTGAGAGCTCCAGCTGTGGCTGAAATCTATTTTGCAGGATGTTCAGGCAGTCGATGCAGAAGCAGCTTTTTCTATTTTAAGGATTCCCTCTGAAGATAGCGAAGTGCCTCGTTTACAGAACATTGTCACTTTTTCAAGTGCCGACGATACATTTACAATACTCAATGGCTTTTACATCCAACCCTAGAGAACAGTCTATTCCTTATAAATAAAACATAAACTAATAGGAAGAGATATAGTCCAAATTTAGATGAGCCGCAGGAAGAGTTTTTTTTTGTATTGGAAGTGTCATCGGATCAGATCATACATCATGTGCCGATGGAAAACTTCTTTTTATGCAGCAAAAAAAATCTTCCATGTCCATAGATAGGGGAATGTCATTTATTTCTTGCTTAATGCTATAGACTGTGGTGAAAACAGATAAAGGCTGAGAACAAATTTTGAGAATGTCCTATTTCCACAGGAACTAATTTCCATTTGTCTAAATTACCATTTTTTGGCAGTAAATAGGTAATTACTGCACAATCAAAATAGTTTTATTTGTTTTGGGGAAAATTAGAACATGTACCCCTTCAATGTGGCTTCTCAAGGCACTTTTCACACTGGGGCACATTTACTAAGGGTCCCAACGCCGCATTTTCTCAGAGTTTTGCTATTTTTTTTACCGTTTTTGCCCTTAATTGCCCCAGGTTTTTGGCGCATGCGATCGGATTGTGTCGCATTGGCGCCTGCTTGCAAGCAAAACAAATCGGGGGGTGTGGACGTCGGACATCCCGACTGATTCGGACAAACTGCGGAATTTAAAAAGCAAATTGTGTCGCAAGATCAGCACTCACATGCCCCGGGAAGAAGAAGGTGAACTCCGGCAGACCTCAGTGGGGGAAGCGACAGATGCAGGATATCGGGCGTGCGATCTTAGTGAATCGCGGCAGACCCGAATCCTTGTCGGACAATGCACGGCGGGGATCGCGACGGGACGGGTAAGTAAATGTGACCCACTGTGTTTTTACACAGCAGATAGGCAACATCTGGCTAGTAAAGCCAGACACAGGGCCTGCCACAGGGAAGGCCACCATGACAAGGGTGGGAGTGGAACTCCTATTTGAAATAGCCTATAGGAGTCAAGTGTGAGAGGGCTGTAGGTGGGCAAATGAGGAAGGGGTAGTATAAGTAACAGGTGACTGGTAAAATTAGCCAGGCTTTTAGGGTGGGTAGTGATGGAGGGTTTATTGGCTTATGTCTTGAATCATTTTGTTGTTTGTATTTGGTCACTGTATGTGTTGGCAGAGTTTGAGGTGCTTTTTAGGCATTTGGGGGGGATTGGAGAGCTGGGACAAACTCTGGAGTGCCCAATGAGGTCTGTAGAAGCTAGTTTATTTAGAAGTCCTGGGCAACCTACTGGGTGTTTGGTGCCTTCGCGCCAGGATACGGCTGGAGGTAGATGCATGAAAGAAAATGAGTGCTGGATATGTTAGGGCTCTGAGGACCCACCCAACAGTAGGTTACTATTATAAGAGTCATAAGAGTCATCTTTGGTGGGGGAATGCAGGTGATAGGCCACAGAGGCCTGTCATCAGATACTCCATGTGGAGCGATTACATGGCCTGGATATGTATTAGGTCTAGCCCTGCTGCAACATCAAGCTTGACAGCCTATTCTGGGGATCATTCTCAGACAGACAATGAATGTCTGATCAGTGGGGTCCGCTGACACCTAGCCCCCTGCACTGATCAGCTGTTTGGTTGCCATGTTTGAGGGATCAGGAAGCGGGATGGTATCCACCATGTATGCTCGGGAACCTGTCACCTTCTTCCTTCCCCTTATACCCCCAATATTGCCTTCTTCTACTCTGTAATGGTTCCTTCTCTTATAATTTTTAAAACAAATGCTTCTTCAGAAAAGAATAAGGGGCTCTCATAGCGGTGCCTGATTTTCTGGTAACATGCTTTATCGGATGTCGAATTTACTGAGAATTTCTACTAGAGGAAAATATATTAGTATGTGCAGCACCTGACAGGATCTGCACAGCTGCACACCGAGGCTGTGGGCTCCATCCTGGGAAGATAGATAACGTCAGAAGCGCTGGCCGCTGCTCGCTTTCTTGCTGTTTTGGACCCCCTAAGCGCTGGTACAATGCACTAACTTCCCTTAAGCCCCGTGCTGGTTTTCATTAAAACAGGAATGGTTTTTTTTTAAAAAACTACTAGTAAGAAAAAGGAATATTCTGGGGTAGTCTTCATTGTTGTGTATGCAATTGGTTCTGTTGTAGCCGAGAACTTTTTATTCTCTACATGAGGCATTGCTTACTCACTCCGTATCCCGAACAGCGGGTTATGGTGACATTGGAAGATCTGCTATGTCATATATGTCTTATTTTTCTAACAAATGTACATGTTCTTGGAACAGACATCATCAATTATACAGATTTCTGACAGTAGAATAACAGGAGCATGAATCATTGATGAGAAATGGATCTTATTTATAAGAAGGGACTTGTTTTCTTTTCCTTAATAAATCAAACTGGAAGAAATAATTAATTACGAGGAACTGCGCAGCTCTGACTACGACAACGTATAAGATGCCTCCAAAGCTCAGACAGTGGTCAAGTTATAAATGCAAATGGTGGAATTATAATATAAGATCATGTGATTATTTCCACCCGTATAAAATGTGTATCACACTGACTCTGATTCTAAGTGTGGTTCTAGAATATCAGTATAATCTGCCAGGCTACGCGGATGGAAACAGCAGAACTTTTGACTCTAAAATCCTTATTTATTGGAGATGTTCATGGCAGATTACAGTAGTTTTTTTTTAAGCAACTTGTAATTTTTTTTTCATATTTAAGACTCTGCCTAATCCTAGGACATCCTGTATTGGAACAGTGTTTAGAACCCACATGGAATCCATGCAGAATCATCACCAGTGTATATGGAAGGATATTCTCACAGTTACACATCGGGGGCAGTTATCAATATTGGCACAGGGTCCATGTTTTTGGCAAATGAATCATGCAGTAAAGTATACCGGGATGTTAGATTATGGAGGAGGGCGGGGGGTATTGAATTGGTGCAGGATCAAAGTGGTCTAAACTAACACCACATACATGAAGCTGAAATAGAACTCCATAGAGCAGCTTTTTGAAGCTCTAAGTGTACATCAAAAATTTTGCCACAAAGTGTTGCAAAACTAAAGTTGCTGGAAAACTGTTGGCATTGCAAAGCTGTGCCCAAATTGTGTGTCCCAAAAAAAAGTTGTGAGTGTCGGAAAAGGACCAATATTGTGGAACCGACACTTCATGAATACGGTGGACAGGCACAAAAAGATGTCGAAAAGTCAATAATGAATGCGCTCCATTGTTTTGGAAGCAGATTTGGAAGCATTTTTGCTCCGTAAAACTAGAAAGAATTCTCTCTTTGATTTTAGTAGGAAACAATGTGGTTTGTTCAAGCGAGTAAGGATTGTAGATTTCAGAAAAAACACTCAGGGGAAAGAATAGTATGTGAATTATTGTTTAGATTTCTGGATTGATTCTATGATGATTCTGTACTGCTATATTATTACCAATGGGAGGACGCAAAACCTCATCAAAAACCCCTTAAGGGTGCGGTCACACATACAGCTAGTGTTGTGTTTACAAACGCAATGCTAGCACCAGGGGGTGTGCGTCACCCCATCGCACCTACAGAAATCCATAACTTTTTTTATTTTCCCCTGTACGGAGCAGTGTAAGAGCTTGTTTTCTGTGTGACAAATTGTACTGATGGATCTTCCATGCTGTGACATTGGGAAGCTGGAAAAAAATTAAAAATGCTGTGAAATTGACAAAAAACACATTTGCACGATTTTCTTGTGAGCTCTGTTTTTACAACTTTCCCTGTGCGTTCCAAATGACACGTACGCTTTATTATTTGTGTCTGTATGATCAGGGGGATACCAAATTTATTTAGGTTTCATTTTGTTTTAGTAGATAAAAAAAAAATCTTATAATCTTTTCATTTTGCCCTATTCTGAGGCCAATAACTTTTTCGATGTACAAACCTGTGCAGTTTGTTTGCGGGTTGAGGTGATGTTTCATTGCTTCCATTTTGGGGACTGCACAACCTTTTGATCACTTTTTGTTGCACTTTTTGGGGTTCACTGCCAGGAATAACCTTTTTTATATTTCGCTAGATCCGGCATTTTGAAAAGTATGGCTTTGTGTATGAGCCCATAGAGATAAATAGGAACTTGTCGAAGCCATTCTGCGAAAATCTTCATACAACTCGGGACCAAGAGTTTTCAAAACCTACTCCAAAAACCCACCAGTTGTTATCATCAACTTTTTCCAGTGATTTCCTAGAGCAGCTAAACCTGTACAACTACATCCCATGAGCGTATCCTAACACAGGTCATAGAAATCTAATTTAAAATACAGGCGGTCCCCTAGTTACAAACGGACCACTGGATGTTGGTAATTTATTGTCCTTTAGCCCCAGGCTACAATAATCAGCTATAACAGTTATCACAGGTGTCTGTAATGAAGCTTTAGTGTTATTCCTGATTCTTATGACAACCCAAAAGTTTTAAAATCCAATTGTCACAGAGTCCAAAAAAGTTCTGGCTGGGATTACAATGATAAAATATACAGTTCCGACTGACATACAAATTCAACTTAAGAACAAACTTACAGACCCTATCTTGTATGTAACCCGGGGTCTGCCTGTATATTAATATCTCACATTGTATAATAGTATCATCATGGATCCCTGCCTGTATCACACAGCAGGTATACGGTATATACTGATCTCATCCACAAGGCTATGTTACCTGGGAGGGAAATCAAAGAGATACACAGGCAGAATTAAACAGGTCCAGCCAGAAGGGGGTGAAAATCAATACTAAAAGAAAGCAGCTTTATGATCTAATCTTAAGTCCACTAAAGATAACAACCTGGAACCAGAGCGCGGATGCAGGCAGCTCACCCTTGCATTTCATACTGCAATAACATTGTTTTTATAGGGTTCGGCCTGGATCTTATTTTTCCCCTTAGTATAGGAGCATAGTCACTTCCGAGTTAACTTTCTTTTAGTCTGGCTACATAAGGTGTATGTGACAGTCTCCTACTGGTGTCGTTATATAGTCGATTTATGCTTTACCGCAATGGTCGTTTCATCAGTCTAATGTGCACATAATGGGCAAAGAAGTTAAAACTCGAAATTAGGTGATAAGTTTAAAGGAAACCTTACACTTAAAAAAAACAAAACAAAAAAAGGCTAGAAATACTCACTTCCACTTCCCTTCATCTTGATCCCGGTGCTGTCCGTTGCTAGTCTTGACACGTTGGGATCACCTAGAAATGAATGTTATAATTAGAAGCCCAGGGCGCGGGGACAAGATGTCCGGCACTCCGGGCTGCTAATTATGTTGGGAGAGGGAGGTGATGTCATGCCCCTTGCATGATGTTACCTCGATCTCCCATGTTCCCAGCATGGGCAGAGTCGGCATTAGGGGGCAGCAAACTGGGCATTAGCCTAGGGCCCCCTGTCCTAAAGGGGCCCCCTGCATTTTCACTTTTGTGAGTAGAGAATGTATCTCCTTTAATACCCCTTGGTTGAATGCCAGGGTGAAGAGGCTTCTCATCTATCTCCTGTCTATATATCTATAATCTATCCATTTAGTTATCCATCTCCTATAATTTGTCTATTTCCTATCTATATATCTGTCTATCTAACCATTTATCTATCAAACTTTATGTCTATCTATTTATTTTTCTATCTATCAATCTATTATCTATCTATCTATCTATCTATCTATCTATCTATCTATCCATCTATCTATCTATGTATCCATCGATCTCCTGTCTATATGTCTGTCTACTTATCTATCTGCTATAATTTGTCTATTTCCTATCTACGGTATATATCTGACTATGTCTCTAGCTTTTTCTCTATCTATTTATCTATATATCTTCTATCTACCTTTCTCCTATCTATTATCAATCCATCTATCAATATATATCTCTCATATTTCTATCTATCTCTCATAGCTATCTATATATAATCTACTTTACATTTATGCATCTATAAATCAATAATCTATCTATAAATCTATATAATCTATCTTACCATACTCCTATGTGTAACTACAAAGTGTTATTATTTTTCAGGGATAAAGGAGCCTCTTACTGAAGGTGACTGTTAAAATAGTTTTATTTTTGGGCCTCACTTTTAGTTTTGAGCCCCACTTTAAAACCACTCCTGAGCATTGGAGACGGAAGTGTGTGCATAATTAGCAGACCGGAGCACCGGACATCTTGTCCCCACACTCTGTGCTGCTAATTATAACTTTCTTTTATAGGTTATCCCGGCGTGTCAAGCATAGTAATGGACGGCGCCGGTATCGAGGTGAAGAAGAGCGGAGGAGAGTATTTCTATTCTTTTTTGTTTTTTTTAAAGTGGTTGATTTCCTTTAAGTTCACATCTGTGTCAGTAGATCTGTTAGGCTCCATTAGGGTCCTCAGTAGTAGGTTTTATCATAAATCACAGAAAAAATTATATTATTTGTCACCTACTGCTGGTTTTGTCTTTCACAGCAAGGATGCTGGGACACAGAGGCACAGAGGAAGTTTCCCATAAGAGGCTTCTGAATGGGGCCCTTCTTCCCACTTCAAAAAGTAGGAGTATACATATGTGTATATTCTCGCATGCGAGTTACATTCACACATTTATAAACTTATGCGCATTTATATAGAGCATATACACGCACATACAGTACCATACAGACTTTCGTTCAGGGAGATATCGGTGCGTAAATGGTCAGGGTCGGTGGAAGCGGAATTGCAATGCTGCTTTGCAACCACGGACTGGGAGTTGCTATGTGGTGAAGCTCAGGGTGATGTAAACCTGGGTGTTAATTTGGTCACTGACTATATCAGGTTCTGTGTAGACAGTATAGTGCCAGAAAAAAGGGTCAAAATATTTGCGAATAATAAACCTTGGATGACTGGAGAACTTAAGAAATTGTTGGGGTTGAAGAGGCGAGCTTTCTTGGCTGGGGATGAGGACTCCTATAGAAGCCTACTAAAGGATGTTAAACATAAAATCCGGGAGTGCAAAGCTGCATATAAAAAGAGAATAGAAAATAAGCTGGCTGAGCAGAAAACAAAGGAGGTCTGGAGGGGTCTAAAACTAATTACAGGTATACCAACGCGAACTGAAGGGGCAGAAGGGGATAAAGAGAAGGCTAACGAATTAAATAACTTCTTTAATCGGTTTGATGATATGAGTAATTCCATAGTGTCGGGAAGTAATGTAAGGGATGGTGTAAATTTAAATGTGGTGGGGGAACACTGCGTGGGAAAAAAACAGGAGATGATGCCGCCGATAAAAGTTGAGGATGTGGTACTAGAATTAGGACGGATAAAATCTAGTAAAGCTGGAGGCCCAGATATGTTAGATAATAGGGTTCTGAAATCGTGCTGTAGAGAGCTAGGTGAGGTTTTTACACATTTATTTAATATGAGCTTACAATGTGGAATAGTGCCAACTTTATGGAAAACTTCTGTTCCTGTGAATAAAGTCCCTCGACCGAAAACATTAAACGATTACAGACCAATAGCGCTGACCCCGGTGGTCATGAAAATCTTAGAAAGACTGGTTATGCGGCACTTATCCAGTGTAGTGAAGGATTTTGTAGACCCACTACAATTTGCATATCGGTGTGGGCTGGGGGTAGATGATGCATTAATTAATCTGTTACATAGAGCATGTGCTCATCTAGAATCCCCCAAAACAGAAGTACGCTTGACTTTTTTTTACTTTAGCAGCGCATTTAATACGATCATTCCGGCATTGCTAGAATCGAAGCTGCAGGTTATGCAGATAGAACCGATCATGATTAAATGGTTGATGGCTTATCTGCACTGCAGACCACAGAGGGTCAGGTTGGGTGACACATGGTCTGATGAGGTGGTGTGCAGTACGGGGGCCCCCCAGGGTACTGTGTTAGCTCCCTTTTTGTTTATTCTATACACCTCGGATTTTAGGAAAAATGATCCGGCCTGTTTTCTTCAAAAGTACTCGGATGATTCGGTAATGGTGGGCTGTATCACAGAGGGGGACGACAGTGAATACCGAGAATCTGTGAATACTTTTACTGAATGGTGCAGCTCAAATGGTCTCGTATTAAACGTAAATAAGACGAAAGAATTGGTTATAGATTTCTCGAGGAAAAAGGGCGTTATGCCCAAACCTCTTATTATAGCAGGGACAGAAGTGGAGCAGGTTGGTAGCTATAAATACTTGGGCGTAATCATTGACAATAAATTAAGCTGGCATGAGCATATTGATAAGGTCTCTAGACGTGCTAATAGTAATTTATTCTTCTTACGCAGACTAAGAGCATTTGACATCCCGAGGACTATGATGGTCGGTTTTTATAATACGGTTATGGTGAGCGCATTTGCATTTGCCCTAGTGGCTTGGGGCAACTGTATTTCTAGTAGGGATTGTCAAAAGATGGATAAAATAATTAAGAAAGCCTCCTCCATAGTAGGTTTGCAATTTGATAGATGGGAGGAACTTGTACAGTGCGGGATATTAAGGAAATTGGAAAAAATTAGAAATAATAGTGACCATCCAATGTATGGTGTGCTGCAGGCACAGCTTAGTGGTTTTAGCTCCCGTTTTATTCTCTTGCGCTGTAGGTCGGAGAGATTTAAAAAGACATTTATACCGGCCGCTCTGGAGTTATCAAATAACTCAATTAGGGGTAAAATAGGAATGTTTTAAAAAGTGCGACTACTGGAAAATAGATATCATTTTGCTATTTTTATAATCTATTTAAGTAACTATTTATTGAATAATGGGTGAAATTTATTTATATTTATGTGTGTTAGTGTTTTTTATTCTGTTTTATGGTATATGTGTTCTTATGTGACCATGTTTTTATGTGAGTATATATGTGATGTCTTGTCAATTTGATGTACTGTGGAGATGACACTTTAAGTTCCCGTTTGGGATAATAAAGCATTATTATTATATACAAATGTACAGCATATATACTAACATACAGTATATATACACTCCATATACTGTATACACATCCACCATATTTACATCACATATATGTCATATATATTTTGCTGTAAAATGTGCAGCATAATATGTATATAATGCTGCACATCCTCCACATTTTGGTGTGTTAGGTTGGATGATGGGGCCCCCTGACACTGCGGGCCCCATAGCAGCTGCCATCACTGTAGTTACGCCCCAGAAAGTGGGCACGACTCGTTGTGAGTGCTCCTGTATATTAGATAGTGAATATGGGGGAAATTTATCAGGGCTTGTATGGCACAAAATGTTGGCGTATAATAATGTCACCCCTGAATCTAGTCTATAGCACTGAATGGGTCTTCACCACCGATTTTTTTTTACAGTGTGTTCTTCATTTGAACTGCCCTGTCTGGAATAAAACCAGGCTGGTCCATCGAGGTATGGTGTATGTTGAGTTTTGAGCTGGCGTACAATTGTGCTGGTGGTGCGCCAGTAATTGCGATTATTTCAGGGCTTGTATGGTCAGGAATGTCTGTCTTATGTAAGAGACAGGAGGCTTCACCTAATACCCCCACACTTAGAAAAAACATGAATTAGGGTGGCCAGCCCCTTTAAGTCAAGTGATTATATTCAGAGCTTTGCATTCATAATCCAAAGCCAGACAATCCCTTTAAATATTCAACCACCGCAAAGAAGTGTAAAAGATGGCATTTTACTATGATACAGTAATAGCCCCTGATAGGACGAGCCATTCACCATCTCTAGCTCTTTGAGGGTTAAACATCTAGTTTGGTTTACTCTGTCTTCAGGCTTGTACACAAAAAACATCCCTTAGCAAAAAAAAAAACAAAAAAAACAAAAAACAACTGCAGAATTTTACCATTTTGAATTCATAAGATGTTTTTTTGACGTAGGGCATGGAAATTGCATATACATTTTAAATCACTTTGATTAATGCACGGAGGCATTTTACTAGATTTATGCTAAAAACATCAGCAGCTGTTTGTCTTACATGGAAATGTCATTGTAATGTCACAAGCCCAAAGATTACAGGGGAGAGGAGGGGTGGACCAGCCGCAACTAGGCGAGAGATTGGTGGAAGCTAAGAGGAGATATTAGTTATCAAAACACTTTCATTTAGTCATCCCCCACCCCTCCTCTTAAAGGAACACTACAGTCAGGGGGCGTGGCCTGATGCCGGACTGAGAGGACGTGCGCCGCGGAGCTCCCGGGACCCGACACCCCATCTCCCTCCTAAGGCAGCCATCCCTCACCTGTGCCCGTTCCCCTCTGCCCCGGGGTGCCCCACACACCTGCCGCTGTCCTCTCTCACTTCCTCTCCCTCCCGGGCTGGACAATGTGGGGGGCGGCGGGGGTGAAATTTGTAGGTCAGCTCTTATCCCCGGAAGCAGAATTATTCAGCTTTAACGAGATAAGGGAGAGACATACTGTACCCAATACGGCCAGCTTCCACTACACGCAATTGCGACACGCATTCAAAGCCCAATTCGGCTCCTTCAGCCTGACTGTGAAATTCTCCAAACTAGAGACTCTGATGAGTTCCCCGGACCTCCCTAAGCCACTCACTCAGTGCTATGCTCTCCTACAAGAGCAAAAGTCCAGACCGTTTGATAGAGCCTGTGAACGCTGGAAACAGGATATCCCTGACCTGTCAGATGATGACTGGAGGGAGGTCGAACTGTCCTACTTCACATCTGTAGTGAGTGCGAGGGACTTCCTGATCCAATCTAAATTCCTCCATCGAGTATACTTCACCCCTGCTAGATTATTCCGCATGGGAGCAATGCCCAATGACCTTTGCTTTCGCTGTCAGGCTGAAGTCGGATCCTTCCTGCACTGTGTCTGGTCCTGCCCTAGGGTTCATGTCTTCTGGTCCGAAGTGCTGGAGTTCCTAAATATACACTTTGATTTCCCACGCTTACTGTCTCCCTCTGTGTGTCTCCTCGGCATCATAAATGAAGTTGTCAATGGCCACTATGACAAAATTTTCTTTAGGTTTGTATTATACTACGCCCGAAAAGTGGTGGTGATGACCTGGAAGGACCAGGAGCCCCCTCCATTAAAAAGATGGATACTACTTATTAATAGTGTCATTCCCCACTACCGGTCCCTGTATACCAACAGGAAGTGTCCCCAGAAGTTTGATCGCATCTGGTCCAGATGGTGCGCGACTCCCCATACTGCCTTATAATCACATGTGGTATACACTCCTCTCCATGATGAAGGAGACTGAGCGTGCTGGTATGTGTGTGTGTGTGTGTGACTGATTGTGTTTGTGTCAATAGTTATTTGTGTTGTATCAAGATGTCTGGCTGCAGTATCCTGCTGTTATCTACTGTGTAATATCCCTCAGGTAGTTTTGAAACACAGCAAGAACCTGACTGATACCATGGCTGTTGCTTAATATTCCTGTAATAGGGGGAGGGAAATATGTGACAGACAATCTTGTTTTCTGGTTTTGTTTATTATAATTGTATAAAATTTCAAAAAACTGCAAAAATAAATACTTTAAAAAAAAAAAAGGAACACTACAGTCAAATACTCAATTCGCTGAATTACCGTATATACTCGAGTATAAGCCGTCCCATATATAAGCCGAGGCCCTAATTTTACCACAAAACCTGGGAAAACCTATTGACTCGAGTATAAGCCTAGGGTGGGAAATGCATTGGTCACAGCCTCCCCAGTATATAGCCTGCCGGACCCTGCCCCATAGTATATAGCCAGCACCTGCCCCCCCCAGTATATAGCCTGCCAGCCCATATCCCCCAGTATATAGCCAGCCCCCTGCCCCAGTATATAGCCAGCCCCCTGCCCCAGTATATAGCCAGCAGCGGAGGAAGCTGGAAAGGTGAGTTTTGATACATCTTATTTTTACTCAAGTACAAGCCGGGTTTGGGGTTACAGCACATTTTTTGTGCTGAAAAACTAGGGTTATACTCGAGTATATATATATCTTGTGCAGAGACTGAAGCCTCAGTGCAGCTGTGCCAAATCTGCCGCCCCTTATCTAAAACAAGCAGTGACATTGCTGCATAGCCACTGCTTTTGTGGTGTGTGTGATCGGCCCATACATCCATGACTTGCTGGGCCATAAATGTGTAATACAATGTATGTGATGATCCCAATACCCTGTGTATAGATCAGCTCTACTGGGGTGGGGGAAACAAGAATAGGGCATGTTAGGTCATAACCCCCTAATCCCAGGTATCTGGAGCTTGCAGAGCATCACTCTTACATGTATGACCATTAAAATACACAGATCACTGAGGTGACACATGATGTTCTCCATGGTATATGTTTCTACATGGAAACAATATTAATAAACGCTAAAGCCAAACAACTATAGTCTGAATATACTAGAACTAGAAATCCTTCGCTGAGCTGCAGTAACCATGTTGTGCCAGTTTGCATTGCATTACCCACTGGGCTACTACAGCAAATCGTATCGTCTGCCTATGTTGTGTCTTATGGCACCCGTACTGGCATAATACTCCAATCATCAACTCGTTTGTCTCTTGTGGGAAGACAGGACATGACTGTCAGTAATAGAAGACTATTAACATTTGCATCTTAGCTGAAAGAACGATCATGACAAGTAGCCACAAGAGTCAACTCAAGCCGACATAATATTCCCGAGATCAGAGAGCACACTGCTGGATGCCAAAATTATCTCATCTTTGACAAAAGTAGAATGATGGCCGCTCATTGGGCTCAGCACTCAATGGCATCAACCAGTAGTGTAGCTTAATGAGTGACTATCTACGAAGACTAAGTAAAGCTCCGTTGACTCCATCACTACTGCCGACCCAGCTGTGCAGGGCAAAATTGTGTAGAGACCTGAGCGTTAAGTTGTTACTAGCAGATGGACTTAGTGCATTCATATTTTAGGACCCTCAGTAATGGATTATAACATATGTGGTTTGGGAAGTATTCTGGGGACCAATCCTTTGAGTCCTTTGTACACAAGAGCCATTTCACTTTTGAAGGTCCAAAGGTCCTGAAACCTTGATTCTAGTACCATATATAGGAACTGAATTCTGGATTTGTAGGGGACTATAATATTCTTACAGCCCAGAGCCCATGGCAGTCTTCATCTGCCCCTGAGGATCGTAGCTTCTTAACGTGTAATGAGGGGATGAAGGCATCCTCACACTGCTGTGCTCTCAGCATTGAGCTGCGCCACAGACCCTTTCCTCTGAGTAAAAGCTGTAAAAAGTTTCTGTTAGGAAATTAAATAGATAAGGAGTAACTCATGTCAGATATCTAAGAACACAGCAGTATTAGAACTCCCCCCCCCCAGGAACCCAGAAATGAAAATTGCCTTTTTTTTACAATCCTTCGATTATATTCATCCATGCATATATACTATATATATATATGGGACTAAACAGCTCTCCAAGGCCAATACCTAAGGGTAGGTACACATCTCAGATTTTGTATCTGTTGGAAGGATACTTCTGTTGGATTCCCAATGTGTCCATGCAACGTGGGGCCAGGACATATCCTACTATATGCTAATACAATGGGATATGTACTCTTGCCCTCTTCCCTGAAAGCAGGAGGAGTGAACATCGGCAGCAGTCAGTTACATCACTTGAGTGTACGCTCAGTGGAGGCTGGAGATGGATACAAAACTTTGCATCCGTACCCTATTGCTTCCAATGACCTCCACTGAGCATAGGCGCCGGGAGCTTTCCTGGCTGAGATTGGGTTGACAACCCAGATATCAACACAAAAACAAAATCAGTGATGTTCCCCAAAACAAGTGAAACGTTTATCACAACAAAACAAAAAACATTTGGTCTCTCTAAAAAACACACTTTGCCATATGAGATGCAGGTAATACTGACCTCCATGACATCCAATAGCCAGAGAAGACGTTCCTACAGTGTAAGATAAGAAGACATAGTCATTTCATGTGAATGTGAGAAACAAATTTTACGGAAATGACCCTCTACTCAGATTACAGCAATGACCGCGCTCCGGGCTCTTCACATCAGACATCCTCCATCTAATAGTATAACATAAGTGCTCAGCCACTACACACCGCTCTCCATTCTATTCTAAGAATTCACAAGACTTCAGTAATGATCAGTCTATGAGGCTAGAGTATAAGTGACTGGCGGGGAAGCTGCATACCGAGCGCAGATACAGTACAGACATATAAGTGGTCCACCGTGTAATACAATGTATCTGTTTCTAATATTGAGCTGCACAATTTGCTCCGGTATTTATACTTGTTATTGGGAACCTGCACACTGAATACTAAATCTGACATGAGACACAGTTATCTCTTAAGCAGAAGTTGGAATGGACTACTTAGCCTAAAATAAGTAGATATGTAGATGAATACATGGCAAGTTATACTGAATCTTTCTCACAAATCTACAGTTTATTGAGCGGAGTAGTAGCGGAGTGTATTACAGTACACTTGGTTCAGTCGGATCAGTTCCTCCTGCCTTATGATATGTTGCATGGAGAAAGGGCAATATACTGAACATCATATATCAGCTCCTCCTGCTCCATAAGACAGTGACTGCATTGTACTTTCTGATTATCTCCTCCTGTTCTATAACATACTGACTGCAGATAGGACACTATGTAAATTTTCCAGCGCCCCCTGCTCTATAGCACCCTGCCTGCAGTTAGGGCACTAGGTACAATCTGCTTAGCTCCTCCTGCTCTATAACATTCTGACTGCAATGGGACACAATGTACAATCCATTCAGCTTTGCATGTTCTATAACATGCTGCTTGCAGATAGGGCATTATGTACAATCTGCTTAGCTCGTCCTGCTCTATAACATGCTGCCTGCAGATAGGACACTATGTACAATCTGCTCAGCTCTTTCTGCACTATAACATGCTGCCTGCAGATAGGACACCATGTACAATCTGCTCAGATCTTTCTGCACTATAACATGCTCCCTGCAGATAGGACACTATGTACAATCTGCTCATCTCTTCCTGGTCTTTAAAACGGTGCCTGCAGATAGGACACTATGTACAATCTGCTCAGGTCTTCCTGCTCTATAACATTCTGCCTGCAGATAGGACACTATGTACAGTCTGCTCAGCTCTTTCTGCACTATAATATGCTTCCTGCAGATAGGACACTTTGTACAATCTGCTCAGCTCTTTCTGCATTATAACACACTGCCTGCAGATAGGACACTATATACAATCTGCTCAGCTCTCCTGGTCTATAACATGCTGCCTGCAGATAGGACACTATGTACAGTCTGCTCCGCTATTTCTGCACTACAACATGCTCCCTGCAGATAGGACACTATGTACAATCTGCTTAGCTCTTCCTGGTCTATAACATGCTGCTGGCAGATAGGACACTACATGCAATTTGCTTAGCTCCTCCTGCTTTATAACATGCTGCCTGAAGATAGGACACTATGTACATTATGCTCAGCTTCTCCTGCTCTATACCATGCTGTTGGCTGGTAGGACACCATATACAATATATAATACTCAACTGCACAATAGGACACTAAGTACAAAATGCTCAGCCTGAAGATCAAAAGTTTTATGTAGTGTGACAGGTTCCCTGGACTATGGGCAAACAATCACTATTGGAAGCCATATAAGTAGCAGAGTAGACTTTTGATGTACCTTAGAGTTAATACATGGTCCTCAGGTTATCTAGGAATAAAGAAGCCATTCGGTCTTACCCGTGCGGTGCTGGCAGTGCTGACTGTTTGGTGGCTCTCAGTGGATGAGGTGCTGGGGCTGTGGGATAACACAGAGATAGTGTCTCCTGAACGGTGTCGAGATTTCATCGTTTCAATTTCTCTTTTCAACACCATATTATCGAATACTGCCAAGTCATGTGGGTAGATCTGGGGTCGTAGCTCAGATAAGAGAGCAAACTAAGAAAAAAAAAAAAAAGTTTGGTAAATCCATGATGTATGTTCAGACAAAATCAGGTGTCAGGTGGTGTTTAGAAAATCCCCTGCTTGGAGGGTAGCTCCATCAAAAATTGGGACAACTCTACTAATGTGGACATTTAGGCACAATAAAATCTGTTACATTTTGTAATCATCCGGGGATGGGTTGGTTAGGATGTTCCCTTTAGCATCTGGTCCTAACCTGTCCTCCTTCTGTTTCATGCTAGGACTTCTTCCCTGCCTAGAGCTTTATGCAGAGCACGAACAACCAAGAGGGATTGCAGGGTGTAATTAGCATGCGTGCCGGGCTGCTTAGCATGCGGGATGCATTGATGAACTCAATAATCATAACCAGAAAGATGTGATATGGAAAATGATAAAGGAAAAGATGTATCTCTGTAGATGATACACTTAATTGCTATTAATACTAGGATAGATGGGCTGATTAGCTTAATGGTAGGAGTAGGAAGCTACTTGTCTTCTTTATCGCTATACCAAGGAATAACTTTTACAAAAGGAGGACTTACAAGTTTTTACTTAAAGTCTAATAAACTATTCATTGTGCAGTAGTCTGACTATATGACATGTGATTTGGTTTATAATACATCGTAATTAAAGGAAACCTACTATCAGAAATCTATCAAATTAACCTACCAAACCCTAATCTATCTTAAGCTAACCCTATAATGCTTTCTAAACTTAGCTAAACTCTGTCTCCTTATATGTCTGGAGAGGCTACTGGGGCGTGGAGTGGCCTCTCCAGGCAGTGGGAGCAAAGGCAACTTCATGCCCCAGTAGCCTCTCCCCGAAAAATTTACTTATTAGCTAGATAAAGTTTAGAAAATTTTAAAAAAGCATTATAGGGTTAGCTGAAGATAGATTAGGGTTGAGTAGGTTAATAGGAACCTACCATCAGATCTATAGATTTGTAGATTTCTGACAGTAGGTTTCCTTTA
Source organism: Engystomops pustulosus (assembly GCA_019512145.1). Taxonomy (NCBI): domain Eukaryota; kingdom Metazoa; phylum Chordata; class Amphibia; order Anura; family Leptodactylidae; genus Engystomops; species Engystomops pustulosus. The sequence continues at coordinate 68,958,411 of CM033650.1, read as the reverse complement.
AGGTTGAAAGAAGATGAAGATCCACCATATCCAACCCATAAATCATACTGTGTAGATGTGGAGGAAGTCAAATCCTTACTAGGTTGATCCCAATTGACCCAAATTTGGCAACAAAAATCCTTCCCAACCCCAATATGGCGGTCAGGATAACTCCCTGGATCAACATCAAATTGACAAAATGATTTGTACCCAAAACATGTGATATTTTTGTTCACGAGAAAAACATTCAGGCCCCTCTTGAACATGTACAAAGTATCAGCCACTAAGCATGCGGTCTATTCACATAGACATCTACAGACCGCATCGCAACCACAAATTCTGTTCCATCAAACAAGAAGCATCAGAGACTCTTATGAGCCATAAACCTTATTGCCATTTGTTATTAAAGTTTTCAAGTTTAAATGGAAACCCGTGGACTTTTGTTACTGACTGGGTGCAGCCGTGCAGTTGAAGCTCCAGCCCAGCCAGGATAGTCAACAAAGTCAACGGACACTGTGGGAATGGGGAGCCAGTGCAAGGTAAGTACCTTCAGTAGTGGATTATAACACAGGTGGTCTGGGTGGTAGCCTGGGGGCCCAAGCCATGGCCACCCAAACCACCCACCAAATTTTATACTCGGAAGGACCTTCACCCAGGAAATCCTTGTATATCTGTCTCTGCTCTCAATACACATGAAGGTCCTCCAAAGGTCCTGAAACCACAGATTGAAAGCAGCAGAAGGGACACATCATCCATTCTCCAAGAAGCTTGATTCTAGTACCATATGTACGAAGTGCGTTTCCAACACCTGGATCACCCAAAGATCATTTAGCTGTGGGTCCCAGAAGCTACACATGGAACGGAGCTGAAAGAAGATGGCTCCATTCATGATTATCATGTTGCTACACAATCCCAGTACTACAACACATCTGACTACAATTTATGGACACTATACTTTTCACCATATACCGTACCTTGGCCTGGGTGTTGAAGAGTTCAAACATGGCCATGATGAAGGCCTGCACTGGGATGTGACGTTCCTTGTACTGCTGGAGGTAGTAAGACATGGTGCTTCTCTCGGGTTCGGTCAGCAGTAGACGGGCTTTCTCATCTAGAAGAACCAAGGTCTGGTTTCCCAGGCTGCTTAGTGTAACCTGTGACCCCGCTGGTCCCCTGTAGAAGACGGGCTGTTGGGAGACAATGTTAAAGTGTTGAGCCCTGAGTACAATGTATATTTTTAATATCAGCATTTTGGGATATTTACAGAATTTTTTGGCCACCGCACCACTGAATGATCCAGTGGGTCGTCTAATCCAAAACTAGAGGTGTGTCTAATAGTTCACATCGGTCCAGTCTGTATTTCTAATCCATTTAGGGTTTTCCTTCTAAGCTGATAGTGGCTGCAATGTATGAGAATGACCCGTAATACCTTTTTAAAGGGAATGAAAGGGCACCTGTCATCAGGGACCTCATTTTCACTAAAGACAGGTTACAAAAGCCTATTACAGCTGCATTGTAAATATGTATTTCTGCTTTCTCTGAGCATCTGCATTACAATATAATTGTGTGACAGAATCCTTTGTGTAGTCTTGGGATTGGGCTTTGGTTTGGATGCATTTTGAAAAACAACACGTGACTTGTCTGTGCTGAAGACTCTCAGCTCTCAGCCCCCACCTTTGTGCTCCTGTACTGCTTCTCCCTCCTGCTCCTTCACAGAGCTCACAGACTGGTTAAATCAGTGGGAGATGGAGGAGCTGTACAGGAGCACAAAGGTGGGGGCTGAGAGCAGCACAGACAGGTCACATGTTGTTTTTTTAAATGCATCCAAACCAAAGCCCAACCCCTAGGACTACACAGTGGATTCTGTCAGGGTGCACGGTAAGTTATAACACACAATTATATTGTAATGCAAATGCTTAGAGAAGGCAGACAGGCAGATTTGCAATGCAGGTATGATGGGCTTTTGCAACCTGTCTTTAGTGAAAATGAGGTCCCTGATGACAGGTTCCCTTTAAAGATAGTCAACATTTATGGCATTTTTACAACACCAGCCCACATTCTGGTGGCCGGCAATAGTCACATCCAGGCAGGGAGTGAATGTAGAGGTGGCCATGCATGCAGGTTTTTCCATTTCATCACTGGACCCTGTTCTGTGAGTGGAGGACCCCCTACTATCAGAGCTTTATTCTGTAGTAAACGCCTTCAATTTGTAAGGAGGAACAGTCATTTTTTTTACATCTCCGGCAGAGCTGCTTTCCCAAAAGTAAAAGGGGAATTGAAGCTGTTACCATAGTAAGATATAGAAGGCTACAGCAGGCTGCAGTTTGTGGCGTAGCTTGTAAAGACCCTTTTCTGCTATGACCTCCCACACAAGTGGAAATCTCTTCTACACCAAGGTCAGAAATACCTACAAGTACATGTCTGCCCTGGGAGCTGCTGATCAGGCTGGAAGCTTATAGTTGAGTAACGTAACTATACATTAAAAAAATAGCATTTTGATAGTGTACCCAGGAGCATGTTATAACTGGTTCATAGGAATCATTCATTGTGTGACATAATAAAGCAGGGGCACAGCAGAAGAGGTTATAGGGGAAGCCGTTGCCTTACTCCTAGGGGGCCTATAGACCTGTGAAGCTAAACAAGAGCACAGCGGTACTAGATGTGGGCGGTGTGTGTGGGCACAGCGCATTATACACAGTGCTATGCCAAGCTATCTCACTATACAAATCAATACTTGTTTTTTTCAATACTGTATTTAGATCCTACTAGTGTTCAAGTCAAATACAGAGAAACAGAAGCTTCTCATCTGCTATAAGATATACTATACAATGTACATACAATATACCAGGCCAGGGTCGGCTCCAGCACTGTGTATACACGGGCAAGTGACGGGGCCAAGGGCTACAGGGGGGGGCCCACATAAGGCTGTACATAAGGAATCCATAGGGTGTGAGTGGGGCTTTATATAAATAACCATGAGGGGGCTGTTTGGTATGATAAACTAGGAAATATTTTAGGGAACAGGAGGAGTTTTAGTTTCTGAATATTTAACACCCACACGTGAGTTCACTGCAAAGGGGCCCACTGAGGCTCCGTTAGGTGCCTACTGATACGTGGAGCCAACCCTATACCAGGCAGTGGGTAATCGTGGGAAGGGGCATATATCCCTTTCATGCATCCCTGGCAATTAGAGCCTTACAAAGGTGGGATACAGTCCATTTTCCTAAATGAACTGGAGAGAAGCACATCCTCCCTGTAGACTCAGTAAGGCTACATTCACACGACCGTATAGGGGACGTATATACGGCCGATATACGTCCCCCATAGACGGCAATGGGCGCACGGCGCCCTGCGGGAGCTGTACGGTGCAGCACACGTGCAGCACCGTACCGCTCCGTACCCGGAAAAAGATAGGACATAGGAAGTGCGCCATAACTTCCTATGGAAAGGGGCGGGGGTGAGCTGCGCTCACCTCCTCCTCCTCTCCCCGTGCACTGCCGCTGCCCGCTACGGTACGGTACGGGCGGGCAACGGCAGTGTGAATATAGCCTTACACTGTAAAGCTATGGCAAGGTATTGCACTGTATTCACATTAGAGCTTGGCATTGGGCATTAGTGTGTTACAGCGCAGTTACTTGGTCAAGTCACATTTTTACACAATTTCCTGATTAAAAATACGGAACTGATATTGCCCTCATATACTTAAAAATAATGGCAACATACGGTGAACATGTAACACTTCCATCAAGAAAGTTCTACACAACTGTCTTAATAAAGAGTCTATCCAGTAAAAGGGGATGTCCATAAAGTTAGGGATTTTGGTACATAAACGAAAAGAAAACAAAAAGAGACGCTTGGTAAATGCCCATTGGGATTGAGCAGAGTAGTATCCTCTGTATATAAAATCTGCCTCTGGAGTGCACAGATTGGAGTTCACAGACCTACCATGGGTGTCTATCTCTAGCCTAAGTATATGTTTCCCTTACATATATGCAAAACATGTCCCTAGGGTAACATTAGCTTAGTGCAGGGCGGGTTTAGACAAAGTGGGCAAAACTAAAAGTGGTGCCCCAAATAAAACTATTTTCTGAACAGTCACAGTCAGTAAGAGGCTCCTTTATCCCTGCACAATAATGGGACAATGGGACTGTGTAAGATTTTAAAAATGTTGGGTTGTCATAAGAATCAGGAATAACACTGAAGATTCATTATAGACGCCTGTGATACCTGTTACAGCTGATCATTGTATCCTAGGACTAAAGCACAATAAATTACCAATATCCAGAGGTCCGTTTGTAACTAGGGGTCGTATGTAAGTCGAGTGTTCTTAAGTAGGGGACCGCCTGTATATGGATACAAATCTAGATAAATGCTTAGATAGCAACAGTATTAAATTGTAGATACTACTATAGGGAGGCATCTCATTTTCACACAGATAATGGGGCTCATTTACTAAGGGTCCGACTGCAGCACTTTCGTCGCGTTTCCCAAATATATCCGTTTTGCACTGTTGGCGCCTGCTTTCACTCGACAGAAATGGGGGGGGGGGGGGTGGCTGTCGGACAAACCGCAGAATTTAAAAAACGATTTGTGTCACACACTTACATGGACCAGGAAGAAGAAGGTGAACTCCGGCGGACCTGGATATCGGGCGCACTACCTTAGTGAATCCCGGCAGACCCGTATCCTCGTCTGACAACGCACCGTGGGATCGCGACTGGACCGGGTAAGTAAATGTGCCCCAATATGTCTTAATGAACTAGAACTTTTATCATTGTAGGAGCCAGGGTGTTGGAAGTACAAAGCTCTGCACATGGTTTAGTGGCCAAATAGGGACACTGCAGCTCAGTGCACATTCAGGTATCCAGCCTCCTTAGAAATCCTTTAATACATATGGGTCTTCTTCATGATACCACTCGGCCTTACCTTTGTGGCAGGTTCTGCTGAGGAGTTTCCTAGAATCCTGTAGAGAGAAAGAAATCGTGTTTATGGCGTTACGTCTTTGTGCTGTGGGCACAAACTGTCTTTAACAGCGGGGCATATCAAGGATTTTATTTAGGTTTCCTCACCGGCCTCGTATCAAGAAAGGTTTCTTTCCATGGAGACAGGAAAGTACAAAGAGATGAATCTGTAGGGAAGATATCTGATTGTGAAAGAGCCACGTAGGGAAAGTAGATGTTGTGGAGAGCAACCTATGACATGCAATGATTGCTTCTCTGACCTTCACAGGTCAATGTATCGCTCTCTCCTTTGTTATCTAGAGTTCTGCTTCTTTCCCTGACAAGGTGAACAGTTCTTAAAATATATCAAGATTGAACTATTACATTTCGAATCTTCAATGTCTAGAAATTATTAATATTAATAATAATGTCTGGGATTTACTGGAATAATTACTCAGAGGTGTTTTGGGTCCAAACATGGATAAAAGCAGTTAAAATAGAACAGAAACCATGTAGTATTATAGGATACTTGGGACCTTATGGTGGAATAGAACACCAAAAGCCCTATATGCATATTGTCTGGGGCCATGTTAAAAAACAAAACCTACATTGGGAAGCTGGGGAAGTACACCTCGGCTTCACCATGCACATGCCCAATGTCCGGCAAATGTGCCTTGGAACATCGGTGTATAACTCCAGCTCCACTAAACTAGGATCAGCTCCAGGTTTCAGTAGGCCCCTGGGCAACACACCCTCAGTGAGCCCCTTTGCAATGGACTCACGTGCCGACATTAAGAATACAGAAACTAAAACAGTTCCCTAAAATTTTCCCTATCATCCCAATAGTCCCCCTCATGATAATTTTATATACAGCCCCCTATAGTTTCATTATATACAGCCTCACATAGTTATATTATATACTGAGATTCATCTGTCTGGGACCCCCAACAACCCTGGGCCCCGGCAGTTGCCCAGGTAAGCCAGGTGCTGGTTTCTCAGATAACCAGCAGTTCCCTTACCCACAAAAATGTTTCTCCTACAACTACTTTCTGGGTCTATATTGCACAAAAGTCTAACTCAGTGATACCCTGTCGCGCCTAGTGCACGTCAGATGTTTTTTACCGGCCGTTAATCTGATCCGATCATATCCGAGAAAATGACAGCATGCGGTACTCTAATCCAAGTAAATCTTGTACATTGAAGCTAATGCGTGCATGGATATATTGGATGCCACTCATCTTTGTACAGTCAGTTTTTTTATATGGTTCCATGGTAATATCTAAAGGGTGTAAAAATTGGATGTGAAAATCATACAACTTCGAGGAGACTAGGACTACACAAGTGGATGTGTGACCAAAGCTTGTTTTGTGCGGGACCATTTTTGTATTGCTACAGTTTTTTGATCATTTTTTATTGCATTTTATGTGAGACAAAATTGGCAATCATAAATTTTGGTGTTTTTTTACGGCATTCATTGTGCAGTTATGATAATGATTTTGTTTTATTATACGGGTCATTACGTACGTGGCGATACTTCATACATGGTGTTAGTGATTTTCACATACTTTAGTTAGGCACGGCGATCTTTAGTTTCGCAAAAAAAACTATTAACTTACATATGTAAATAGCCCTCCGGTGCTACCTATACGTCATCTTCGGAAGGGCGATGGCTTCCGATGTTTAAATATTCCCGCCTCCTTCATTGTACCCGTCCTCCTTCAGGTGCCGAGAGCCGTGACGTCACCAAGCTCTCGGCACCTACCGCCGGCCGGCTGTGCGAGAGTTAGTGTCTGCGCATGCGCGATAGGTGCCGAGAGCTTGGAGAGCTTGGAGACTGATGTGCCGGCATCAGTATTAAATAGCCCACCGGGTGGTCTGCTCACATGATTTCATCATGCGAGCAGTGGTAGGTTTCCTTTAAGTCAGGTCCAGTTCCTTGTATTCTTAGCAATGAGCTGTTATTGAAAACAAAGCCGGTTGCTGGTCGCTAAAGGGGAAATTTGGTGCCACACGCCGACAGTTCAGATGAACAAGTGACTGTATAATAGACCTCAGGTTTGCCCCGTGTACAATCTTGAGAATCTTGAGTTTTTACTCTATTCAGCTATTCATGCTAGGGTCGTGAAGTAAGAGTTCTGCTTGCAGAGACTTTGCCAATTAAAGCCGCCCTATAGACATGTGGAGCCTTACAGCTATTGGTGCTCCATTAGGGGATTCTGGGAAAATATGCAAATACGTTTTTGGATAAGGAAAACCACGCCTCTTTTAGCTACCTTGTAAGGCCGCTCCCTTAACATCAAGCATAACCTTCAGGAAACCTAATGACATATTGTGGGACTGAAGCCAAACCAGTATATCTATTCCAGAAGGAACAGATTCCCAACTGTAAAAGGCTTTATTGAATGAGCATAGGAACAGATTCCCAACTGTAGACAGCGCTGATCCATGTGGATCTCTTCAGTACAGTGTAGGGAACTGGTTTGGCTGAGTGAGAGGCTTTTGACTAGGGTAGGGAAGGAAGAGTTCTCCTTATGGAGACCAAAGAGATGCAACCACATCAAACAGTTTCTAATGGAATAGATACACTGGTTTGGCTTTAAACCTGCATCATGTCCTTAGGCTTCCTGAAAGTCATGCTTGATGTCAAGGGAGCATCCATGCAAGATAGCTAAAAGAGGCGTGGTTTTCCTTATCCCATCCTGGAAAACGTATTAGCATATTTTCCCAGCTATTCATGCTACTTATTTGAAGAATTATTTCAGGAAGGGAAAAAGTGCCAATACTCATTGAGGTATTTTAGGTTGGTCATTGAGACTCCTTTGTACAAGGCGTAGGCTCAGTTAAAGGGTGTTTAACATGGTACCGTAGAGAACATTTTTGTGGAACATGAAAATAAGTTGGAAATCTTATCTTATTAAAGCCATGTCATTTACTACTGGTGATGGGGTGTTGCTAGTAGTTATACACCCTACAGACTGAAATTGATAATCTCCTCAAAGGTGGGGGCCATCATTTCCCTGATCAGGGCTTGAACCCCCAGTGACACGACATTCATCTTGTCCTGTAACTAGTGGTCAGTTGTGGTAGACCCCCCTCTTAACTATAAAGGAGCCTGGTTATCTGCAGGTAGGTGGTCATATCATAGGTGGTCATAAACAGCATTTTCCTTTAAGGAAATCTACCATCAAAATCTATCATGGAAAGCCATGAGGAAGCCATGAAGTCTAGAAAACCACAAGGAATTGATACAGAAAATATATTGGAAAATTGTATAATTTTTCATCATGCAAACAATAACATTAATTTGTTGAAATGGGAATATCCCTTTAAGCTAATGAGCGTATAGGGCTGCAGGGGGTGTTACCCTCCACTGCTGTCACATGATTACACAAGATAGAGGGAGGGGGGAGTGCAGAGGGGGAGACAGTGTAACAGCCTGTGCAGCAACAGCATGGAAGGCCTCTGCTAACACTCCACAGAGCCCTTCTGGTCCATTAGCATAATTTAAAAAACGTTAATCTGAGAAGGAAGGAGGCCAAGAATAACAAATATAAGAGCATTACCACAGTCACAGTGTCTGGATCTATAAGTAAGTGTCCCTGGTTTATCATGATTAATTTTGATGGTGGATTTCCTTTAAATTAAATCCAGCTCACATCTCAACTCTGAATCAGAGATTTTTTGCTTTACTAAACACTTCCCCCCCAAAAAAAGGGAATATAATGAGATAAACATCTAAACAATAACTGCAGAATGTTTCTTACAGAATAATTATTTTACCAAAATGAAAACACGTAATTATATCACAAATGGTAAAACAAGAAAGTGCTTACCTATGATTTCTGCGAGCGCTCCCCGGGATAATGGCTCCTCGTCTTCCCCTGGGTGCGCGGATCTCGCACACACTAACATTATAAATGTCTTTGTATCCGTTTCATTTAACGATGCATTTGTAAAAGCGCTCGAAAACATATCAAGTATTACTTGTTATTCCAAGGAGAACACAATACTCTGCAGAATCGCTTTTGTATCATTTTCCAATGGTGTCGTGGACGGGTGATTATATCGCACTTTGCTCAGCACTTTGGAGCCTTAGTCAAATATTAGAGTGCTTGTCAGCCCTTCCACAACTCTTTTCTCACTATTGCCGCACAGTATGTGATATGAGATGAAGCTGCCATCCCATTCCCTATGCAGATCTCTAAAACAAACAATGTGAGAAAGCCTTGTCTATTGGGACAATCGTCCAAGTTTCCACCTTCTGTGCGGTAGGAAGCAGCTGCACAACTCAAATACAGTGGGCACGGAAAGTATTCAGACCCCTTTACATTTTTCACTCTTTGTTTCATTGCAGCCAATTTGTAAGATTAAAAAAGTTCCTTTTTTTGCTCATTAATGTACACTCTGCAACCCATCTTGACAGAAAAAAACAGGAATGTAGATATTTGTATTAATTTATTAAACAAGAAAATCTGAAATATCACATGGTCATAAGTATTCAGACCATTTGCTGTGACACTCATATTTAACTCACATGCTGGCCATTTCCTTCTGATCCTCCATGAGATGGTTTTACTCCTTCATAGACTGTGTTTAATTCAACTGATTGGACTTGATTAGGAAAGGCATACACCTGTCTATATAAGACCTTACAGTGCATGTCAGGGCACATGAGAATCATGAGGACTAAAGAGCTGCCCATGGAGCTCAGAGACAGATCTATGGCAAGGCACAGATCTGACCAAGGTTATTAAAGAATTTCTGGAGCACTCAAGGTTCCCGAGAGCACAGTGGCCTCCATAATTCTTAAATGGAAGAAGTTTGGGACGACCACAACTCTTCCTCAGCCTGGCCGTCCAGCCAAGCTAAGAAATTGTGGTAGAAGGGCCTTGGTGAGAGAGGTAAAGAAGAACCTGAATATCATTGGCTGATCTCCAGAGATACAATAGGGAGATGGGAGAAACTTCTACAAAGTCACCTATCACTGCAGCCTCCACCAGTCGGGGCTTTATGACAGAGTCTGCAGACAGCAGCCTCTCCTCACTGCAAGACATAAGAAAGCCACATACAGTGAGCAAAACACATGGAGGATCCCAGACTATGAGAAATAAGATTCTCTGGTCTGATTAAATGAAGATTAATTCTAAGCTTTATGTGCGGAGAAAACCAGGCGCCGCTCATCACCTACCAAATACAATCCCAGCAGTGACACATAGGAGGCAGCATCATGCTATGGGGGCAGGGACAGGACCACTGGTTGTAATGGAAGGAAAAATGAATGCGGCCAAGTACAGAGAGATCCTGGATGAAAACCTCTTCCAGAGGCTCTGGACCCCAGACTGGTCCGAATCTTCCAACAAGTCAAAGACCCTAAGCTCACAGCTAAAATAACACAGCAGAGGCTTCAGAACATCTCTGTGACCATTCCTGCCCGGCCCAGCCAGAGTCCGGACCTAAACCCAATGGAGCATCTCTGGAGAGACTTGAAAATGACGTCAATTTTCACCATCCAACCTGAGGGAATTAGAGAGGATCTGCTTGGAAAAATTGCAGATGAGAAACTTGTATCATCTTCCCAAGACGACTCCTGGCTGCACCAGCTCCAAAGCTGATTCTACTCAACACTGAGCAAAGGGTCTGAATAATTATGACCATATGATATTTCAGTTTTTCTTAATAATTTAGCAAAAATATCTACAATTTAGTTTTTATATCAAGATGGGTTGCAGAGTGCACATTAATGAGCAACAAATTTAAGTTATGGATTTAAAGCAAAGAAATGTATGTTATGGATATAAAGGAGAAACTTTTGATCTATTTACAGGGTAGGTGAAAAGATGGCCGGGCTGTAGAGTTCCTAATTCCATATTTCATGCTCGATGCTGCTTAATTTAACTTGATTGCTTAGTCCCATAGTATCATAGTAGATTCAGTCAAATAAAGATATATCGGCCACATTTATCATGATGAAGCCTCCTTTCTCCCCCCCTACCTGACCCCAACAGGAGGCTCCGGCCTGTCGCTCAGCTGCAATGACCTGGTGCTAAATGACCCATAGTGGGCAATAAATGCCTTGCTGAATCCATATATAGCAAAACGATGGCCAAAAGAAATATGGTCTCAACTATGTGACTGTCAAGAATGGAGTTCCCTGACTCTTACCAATAGGTAGGAGGTGCAACTATCAAAATAGTTATACAATATGAATATGAATATATGTCATAAGGATGTTATCTAAAGTTTAGACACAGGCAACAGGCGTCATGACAGTATACAATTATAGGCACTACAACTACTTACCCTGTAGTTGTTAGTGGGTCTCCAGTTCCCGTGTAGGAGCTACTGAGCCACTGAGTCTCATCTACAACAGTTCGGGAATGTGGGATCCGACCTACATCCCGGACCGTCATCATCAGATGCCGCGAAGAGCGAAGAATTCTGACCGCCTCATCATGAGGGATGGAGAGGAAGCTGATGCCATTCACATCCAGGATCTGGTCACCTACCTGGGGGTAGAGACAGTTTATAAACCAGGCTGCCACTGTAGTGATCAATATCCCACTATCCATGATAGATCTCATATTGAGGATACTATGGAAAAAATAAGATCATAAAGGAAAGCTACCACCAGGATTATTGTTTTCCATTTAACACCTTGGAAAACTTATTTGCATTTTTCCCTGACACTGAGTTATTGCCTAATAGAAATCCAACCCCTACTGAATTTTCCCACTTCGGTCTTTGCTATGGATATGTGTGCCACTAAGAGCTAAACACAACGGTAGCAAGTCCCCCTGCTAATTCCTCACAAAATGGTAAAAGATGCAAATTAAAATAAAAAAAGTAGAACGTTATTGTAGCCCTAAGAAGGGCTGTTGGGTTCTTTGAGAATCACTCCTGCCTAACAGTAAGCTAATAGAACACCCTAACGCTTTCCCTGACCAGCAGCAGCTCTCTCCCTAGCGGCATCCAGAGACAGAATGATCCGAGCAGCGCGGCCAGCGGCTAGTCTATCCCAGGGTCACCTGATCTGGCCAGCCAACCACTGCTATCGACGTGTAAGGGTACCACGTCATGCTGGGTGGAGTGCAGAGTCTCCTGGCTTGTGATTGGCTCTGTTTCTGGCCGCCAAAAAGCAAAACGGCGGGAGCTGCCATTTTCTCGAGCGGGCGAAGTATTCGTCCGAGCAACGAGCAGTTTCGAGTACCCTAATGCTCGACCGAGCATCAAGCTCGGACGAGCATGTTCGCTCATCTCTAATCATAAAGGAAAGCTACCACCAGGATTAGGGATTGTAAACCAAGCACACTTACATGCTGGTGTGCACCCCATCTGTCAGGATCTGTTCCTCTTTTGGCTTCTTATGCCCTTGTTTTTACAAAAAAAATTTTGCAAATGAGCCCGAGGGGCTCCTGGCTCAAATAGTAGCTATGGAACCTGTAGTCCCTTAGGCTCGTTTGCATAATTTTTAAAGCGTTTTTCATTAAAACAAGGGCATAAGAAGCTAAAAGAAGAGCGGATCCTGCCAGAGGGGACACACACCAGTATGTCAGTGTGCTTGATATACAACCCTTCATCGTGGTGATAGATTTCCTTTAATACTTAATGGAAAACATTCAAGTTTTTCTTAAATATAAATACTAGCGGACACTACAGCAGTGGCTGCAGACTTACCTTCAGTCCAGTGCTCTCAGCTTCAGAGCCATGATCCACTCCTGTGATGTAAATACCCAGGGAATACTCTGCTCCACCGCGGATTAGTAAACCGAGAGAACTCCCCTCTCCCAGCACCAGGTTGACCTGGGTGAAAAAACAACAGGTGTACATTGTATACACCGATATTGATTTGTGTTACTTAAAGTGATCCTGTCAGCAGGAATTTAACTGGTGACAGGTTCTAATAGCTTATGCTATGCTGATTATAAAAATGCCTGTGTCAGCATTCTGAATCATTTCAGTACTTTCAGTAGTACTTTCAGTAGTTTAATTCATATCACCTGGCTCCCTGCCAGAAGCATGTGGTGAGTCCCTAGTGAGGGGCAACTGCAGCCTGTGTATGCCTGTGTCAGTCTCTTCTCCTCCACTCTCATACGGCTCCCTCCTTCTTACTGTCATGTGCACTGAGCAGGCAGGGGAGGGAAGGAGAGGAAGAATGTATGAGGAGACACAGGCTGCTGCTGCCCCTTCCCGGGACTCACCACACGCTGCTGGCATGGAGACAGGTCATGTGAATTAATGGAAACCTATCATTACAGATCTTCCTAATAAGGTAGTTGTTAGTGGGTCTCCAGTTCCCGTGTTTTTCACAGACCTGCTGCTACTTACAACATAGAAGATTGTCTTGATTGTCTTGTATCAAGACTACTCTACTCTACTCTTCAAGGAATTAATAAGAATATCATTAAAGTGGACTTTTCCCCTGCACCGGCCAGCCAATTACCTAATTAGCCGATCCCAGTATAGAGCCTAAATAGCACGTTGGGTGCAAAAACTAGAGGTAACATTATGGGACTAGAGGAAGAACGCAAAGATTTGGTCTTGGGGTAGGTGGTAAAAGACCCAATAAAGGAAGAATATTGAAACTTGTATAAAAAATCCAATAGGAGAAAGTTGTAAAGAGCTTATAAAGTGATGGTGTATTATACCGTATAACAATTGTTTAGAATACAGTGTTACCCCCACACCTTCTTTTCATCCCCTTCTTGTAGTAGCTGCAGATGACTCCTCTTTTCTTTTTCTGGGACCCCCACAGATTGGTTGTGCAGTTGGGGTAACCCTAGTGGAGGTGAAACACTGCGACCTTGTGGATCAACCCAAGTGTAAATGTGACTGGAGACATGACCTCCGGGTACCCGGCCTGAAGACTGTACAGAGAGGACCAGCTTCTGAGACCCCCGCAGAGCCTGCAAAGGTAAGCACAGGGTATAAGGAACGTATATTGGGGGATTAGTTGTACAAGATCAGAAACACTAATGACGTGACAAGATCCCCTGCCTATTGTATGTACCGCCTGCTATAGATTCTCATTGATGTCTACGAGGCTAGATGTTATCATCCTGGTATATAAATACAGGCAGTCCCCGGGTTACGTACAAGATAGGGTCCGGAGGTTTGTTCTTAAGTTGAATTTGTATGTAAGTCAAAACTGTATATTTTATAATTGTAGATCCAGACAAAAAAAAATTTGTCCCCAGTGACAATTGGAGTTTAAACATTTTTTGCTGTAATGGGACCAAGGATTATCAATAAAGCTTCATTACAGACGCCTTACAGCTGATCATTGTAGTCTGGGACTATAGTAAAGCATTCAGAGAGCTTCACCAGAGCTCATAGGGGTCTGTCTGTAACTATGGGTTGTCTGTAAGTCGGGTGTCCTTAAGTAGGGGACCGCCTGTATCCACATTCTCATATTCAGCATCTGCCAACGTGTGAGAAGAGAACTGTGACACACTTCTAGTTATTTAAAACACTATTTTAAAAAAATTTCCATGTAAAGCTATAGAGAAAATATTTCATTTGTGTCAAAAGTGACATAAGAGAATGACAGCAGACATCTCTTAGATTTTCTAGAATCTTGCAAGGCTTGTCTCACAATAAGGGGGCAAGCAACATATCACAGCATTAGCACCATGCTTCATTAAAGGGGATGTCCACTTTAAAGGACATCTACCACCAGGATGAAGGATTGTAAACCAAGTACACTGACATACTGGTGTGTGCCCCCTCTGGCAGGATCTATTCTTCTTTTAGCTTCTTATGTCCTGGTTTTTACAAAAAAGGCTTTTAAAATTATGCAAATGGACCTTTGGAGCTGGACTGACCTTTTGAATTGTGGAGCTAGATGTTAAAGGAGCTTGGAGCCTGTCAGGCTCATTTGCATAATTTTTAAAGCCTTTGTAATTTAAAAATAAGGACATAAAAGATCTGTGTTTAAAGAAGAGCGGATCCTGCCAGAGGGGGAGCACACCAGTATGTCAGTGTGCTTGGTTTACAATCCTTCATCCTGGTGGTAGATGTCCTTAAAGCACATTCAAGCAAATATGAGTTCCCAGGGACGAGTAGCAGTCCCAGGTAAGTAAAACTATTACTTTTTTTGACCCAGCCCCAGACAATGAGGACACTAGTCGACATAGGAACTTGTGAATGGTTTAGTGTCTCGAATTGTCCTGACAAGTTCTTCTGAACGTAACGTAAGTGATGTTAGCAAACTTCATTATGTGAAGCAGCTTCTGTGTTCTGTATCTTTCTCTTGTAGTGAGCAATGAGGTCAACCTCAGAGAAGGAGGCTAATGATTAACACATCCTCTACCTAGAACATGTATCACATGATGATTCAGTTCTGAAGAGATCAGACGATCCAGGGACTGTCTGTAAAGAGTTAAGTCATGAGACAATTTATCAGGCTCCTTTATCTTTAAGCTGTCAGTGGATACAGGCCAGAAATCTGATTCACACAAACTGCTTAAATAGGGAAGAAAGGGAGGGGAAAAGAAGGACACAGGAAGAGAATTCTATAATGAAGTATATGACAAAGTTTACTATTATCATTTGCGCTATTTATAAATGAGATGTTGTTGAAAGTTACTTTTTTTATATTCTATAATGAACATCAGTGTAACTAGAAATGATTGAGCAGAATAACAAACTTTTGGCTACGGAACGCCCCATTGTTACCCCGTTGCGGTGTGGCACCAACCTTTATCAGAATAAAATTTGTGACCACCCTAAAAGACTGATTTTTTTTTCTCCCATTATACTCATGGAAGACAATGGGGCTCATTTACTAAGGGTCCGCGGAGCGCATTTTTGCTGGGTTTCCCGTCGATTTCCGTTTTGTGCCGAATTGCCCCAGGATTTTGGCGCACGCGATCTTACAAGCATCGGGAAGAAGAAGGTGAACTCCGGCGGACATCGGCGGGGAAGCGACACATGCAGGATATCGGGCGCAAGATCTTAGTGAATCGCGGCAGACCTGAATCCTCATCGGACAACGCACCGTGGGATCGCGACAGGACTGGGTAAGTAAATCTGTCCCAATGTGATGTCAATATTTCTTACCTAGAAAACCCCTTGAAGATGTGTCCGCTCTCCTTGTGTACTTCGGCAGGGTAAAACCTAATTACAACTAATATGCATAATATTACATAACTCCGTTTATTTATACGCCTCAGTGACAGTGAAACCAAAACACAATGGTGGATCTAGTCCGGCTCATTAACACATGAATATGTCAGTAGCCTGGTTACCATATGAATAGCCAATACCTGGATCTGTCATTCATGTGTTAATGAGCAGAGGTTTTGTGAATATCAATGAACTAGTATGTATGTGCAGACATCCATATGTACTGGTTTAGGTGCTGCTTTCAGATCGGTTTGGACCATTTCTGTATAAATAAAAGAAACTCTATTTTCTGATCTTTGTATAAAAAACTGCACAGTGAAAAAAAAGGGGAAAATTGTGCACAAGATTTAACACATTGGGCCACATTTACTTACCTGGTCCCTGCGCGATCCTCGATTCAGAGTGTCCGACGAGGATGAACTCTGCCGCAATTCATGATGATCATGCGCCTAATATCCTGCATGTGTCACTTCCCCGATCAGGTCCGCCGGAGTTCACCATCTTCCTCCCGATGTATGTAAGTACATTGGATGCGACACAAATTTAAATGTTAAATCCTACAATCCGCTCAGCTTTTCCTGCTCTATAACATGCTCCCTGTAGATAGGACACTGTACAACCCGTTCAGCTTTTCCTGCTTTATAACATGCTGCCTGTAGATAGGACACTGTACAATCCGTTCAGCTTTTCCTGCTCTATAACATGCTGCCTGTAGATAGGACACTGTACAACCCGTTCAGCTTTTCCTGCTCTATAACATGCTGTCTGTAGATGGGACACTGTACAATTTGCTCAGCTCCTCCTGCTCTATAACATGCTCCCTGTATCTAGGACACTGTACAAGCCGCTCAGCTTTTCCTGCTCTATAACATGCCCCCTGTATCTAGGACACTGTACAAGCCGCTCAGCTTTTCCTGCTATATAACATTCCTGCAGACTACACTGCAGTTCAGTGTGACAGGCTTATTTCACAGAAACACTACAACACTACAATTGATTTAATGTTTCAGTGTACAGCTATATCCGACAGCTTTCAGATCTTCTGACCTGGGGCCACTCATTTCAGTTCTGTTGCATAAGGCAGCGGCAAATCAAAGATCATTGACCTTGACAAGGTGGAACTCGGGGAATTCTGTGAACTTCAAGACAGAGGATAAATCAAGCAGATCACATAGCGGCAAGACATTTACATCAACATTTACAGGGCTGTGACCATGACCAAGAATGAGAATATCTATTGGTTAACCCTTAGCAGTTACTCGTTTATCAGGTGTTCTATTTGGAACACAAACGGTGTAGGTGGAAATGTGTGATAACCATCGGTGATCTTACACTGGATTGTCTCCGAAGAACTTAAAGTACATCTAGCTTTTACTTTTATGTACTGTGAACCAAACATACCTTGAGAATGCTGCAGCTACACTGATGCTGAAACATAAAAAATCTCTCGGTTAAGGGATTAAACAAGATATGTTTCTGCATCAGTGTAGCTACAGCATTCTCAAGGTATGTTTGGTTCACAATGCATAAAATAAAATGGTAGATTTCCTTTAAAGCTTGAATCTCCCCCTTTCCTCTGCAGCATAAGCCTCGCTCCAGACTCGCGGCACTACTTGTTCTATTCCAGCCACATTACAACTCCTTTGTAACCATATCCCAAATAGCGAGAGACAGGACATTTATCACAAGGAGTCTCCCTGGGTAATTAATACAGACGGGGCGCAGTAAACAAACATTGTCTGATGAATTTTCATTTAATAAGCTCCATAACAAACAGAATTAGGGTCATATTGATGTTCCCGTTACACAGAACCTGACACCAGTTTTCATCACATAAAAATGAGTCCCTGTCTGCCGGCCGAACGGCAGTGCCGACACTATGACATGTTACAGTGTATGATGCAAGGAGTCCCATCCACTGCACTGTGCTCAGTCCCTGGGATCTAACCAGCACAGGGGCCCATTTCTAAGAACCAAGCATGTTCATGTGCAGGGGGCCTAAGACGACTATTCATGTCTGATGAAGGTCCACATGGATGAAACATTGAATTTGCTTGAATGTCAGGGCACTATATACAATCTGCTCATCTCCTCCTGCTCTATAACAACACTAGAAACGTGTCAGCTATTATGCTGACGTTTTTATCCTGTAAACTGCGGTTTGTTATATAGGAAGCGTTTTTTTTACAATATGGAATAATTTTGGATCTATATCAAGTTGGAATAAAGTTGGATGTTTTTATGAAATGGACGGTCTTCCATGCTTTCGTGTTCTTCAGTTTATAACATGCCGCCTGCAGACAGGACACTGTGTACAATCTACTCAGTTTCTCCTGCTCAATAACATGCTGCTTGCAGATAGGACACCAGTTCTCCCTTCTCTATATATTCTGGCTGCAGATAGGACACTATGTACAATGTGCTCAGCTCCTGATGCTCTATACAGTCTGGCTGCAGATAGGACAACAAGTACAATGTGCTAAGCTTCTCCTGCTCTATAACATGCTGCCTGTAGATAGGACACTATGTACAATCTGCTCAGATCCTGATGCTCTATACATTCTGGCTGCAGATAGAACAACAAGTACAATCTGCTCAGCTTCTCCTGCTCTATAACATGCTGCCTGCAGATAGGACACTATGTACAATCTGCTCAGCTCCTCCTGCTCTATAACATGCTGCTTGCAGATAGGACACTATGTACAATCTGCTCAGCTCCTGTTGCTCTATAACATGCTGCCTGCAGATAGGACACTATGCACAATATTCTCAGTTCCTACTGCTATCTGCGCCAGTATTGTGTGACGGCTGCAGTATCCACACTGCGACACAATGCTGTGCATAGAAAGGGGCGTTCTGGTGCACATTTGCACTGGACTTACGACATAAACGTGGCGCATTCCTATTAAACTGAGTGCACCAGAAAAAATCTGGTGCACTCAGTTCATGCACATTCATGAAGACCGTGCTCTTTGGCGCTGCAAATTAGTGAGGCAAACTGCCTTGCTAATAATACATGTGGGCCTCCCGCTCTATAACATGCCTCCTGCTTAATGTGACAGGATTGCTTTAAAGCTTCCACATGCACATTATGCAACAATATAAAACTTTCCACCAAAAAGCATTGAATCTAGTAAGACTTATGGAGGAAACAGCCGCCGTCCTGTAAGTGGTCACACTCGAGTCCATCATCTGCTCATATATCATATAAGTAATTACAGTGCTGAATAATTTAGCAGCAGACGAAGAGCTATTAGATATTAAAATAATATCACACTCCAGCCAGGTCCTTACATGTTATACGGTCATGTCTGCGCGGCTGGCATGTATAAAGCTGCGGCTCAGCGCTTGGCATGCAGATTACGGGCATTACCAGTCACATAGCAGAGCAGCCTCAGAGACGTCATCCATCCCATAATTATAAGTAGTCATCACGAGCACAGGCAAAATTTAATAAGCCGCAATCACTGTTAGATGTTCCAAATTATCATCTTATGCACAAGTCACAAGATGAAATTCCTCAAAGCCGACGGAGCAGAATCTAATGGAAGAAAAGGCCGTCTGAAAATACAGTGATTATGTGTACAGCAGCAGTAGGTGGTGGAGCAACCATGACCCTGTGCCTGGATGGCTGATACCCACTATCCCCTGCCATCTACAGAGACTCAATTACATACCACAGATCATTACTAAGTACCTGGGATTGCTAGAGCACCACAAAGTACAAGTGCAGCCTGCGATGTATGCAGTACAACTACATGTAATTACCAGGACAGGTTTGTTCCGACAAACTCGCTACATTTATGTTCCCGATTAAGAGCTCTTTCACATTGTGTTTCAGTCATTTCCACAGATACCACATAAAGCCATTCATTTCTATGGGTGTTTTCACATTGGCTTGTTTTTTCACTGATCCATTGTCGCGGAAAAAACGAGGAAACATGTTCTATTTTTTCACTGATGTGAATCACGGAAGGTAATAGAAGTCTATGGGTCCGCAAAAAAAAACTGATGAACCATCACTGATGAGGCTGAAAAACTAGGTGTTAAAAGGAACCTGTCATCAGAAACTGGCCTAAAAAACTACTACTGGTATGTTGTCTAGCAGCTTTATACCTTACAGATCATGTGTTTTTCATGGCCCAGCATGGTTCCATCACCCAGAAAATCTACCTTGAAGTAAATTGTGAACTAGTTGTATAAAGTCAGGAAGGCGGAGAGTTTAACATTGAAGTCAATCTCTCCTCATCTCTGAATACCTCCTCCTTCGACTAACATCCTGCACCAGACATCAGGGTTAGTGATGTCTCTGGACACAGGACCATCAATTACAGTGGAGGGACCTTCTTAGACAGGTAAGGCTTGACTACAGTGTTAAACTCTCCGCCTCTATGACTTTATACAATAAATTTACACTCACTTAAAGTAGTTTTTCTGGATGATGCCACTGCACTGGGCCATGAAAGAAATATTATCTGGAAGGTGTTCAGCTGCTGGGCAACATACTGGTAGTGGTTGAGTAGATATATTTCTACTGACAGGTTCCTTTTTTTTGCCAACACGGAGACTATGGGGCTCATTTACTAAGGGTCTGCGGAGCACATTTTCGTCGGCTTTCCTGACGATTTCGGTTTTGCGGTAAATTGCCCCAGGATTTTGGCGCACACAATTGGATTTTGGCGCATCGGCGCCGGCTTGCACGCGACAGAAATCGGGGGGCATGGCCGTCGGACAACCCGGCGGTTTCAGACAACACGCAAGATTTAACATTAAGAATTGTGTCGCAAGACACGCACTTATAAGCACTGGGAAGAAGCAGGTGAACTCCAGCGGACCTCAGCAGGGAAGCAACGGATGCAGGAACTCGGGTGCACGACCTTCATGAATTGCACCGGACTTCATCCTCGTCGGACCGTCCGAATGGGGGATCAGGACTGGACCAGGTAAGTAAATTTGCCCCTATGTATCTAATAAACCAGCAAGTTATGGAAGAGGGGCCTAAACATGGCCCCCATATCTGATTATAGGCAAGTTTTTACAGATGGAGGGCGGTGTATCAAAGAAGACAAGAATTCAGAAACGGATTGCCGCAATCAGATTTGCAGCATCTCTCATGGTTAAACAGTTATCAAAACAGATTCTCCATGCAGCTTCTTATGGGGGTTAATATCAATTTGATTTAGCTTACATAGGACAACATACTGAAATAGACAAGATACTAAAACGTCAAATAGCTGTGCATCACAGGGAATATTACCAATTGCTGCTGCAACATTTGGAGCACATGCACCTTTGTTTTATCCTGGCGTTTTCAACTTTTAGTGGCACGTGTGAACTTATGCAATTTTTTTTGCTCATAAGACAACTTCCTTTCAAAATCCACCATTGTCTAGTTTTCTGCATTGTAACCTGCATTATCACATTATTGCAGATGTTAAAGTTTCCAATTTTTGTAAACAGTTGCAAAACATTGTCAAAAACTTCACTAAAAGTGCTCTGCCCATGTATGATGCTGGGTTGCGACTGACTCATTAAGAGCGTGCAATAGAAATGATGAATCTGTGTCTTCCCTGCACTGGCCCAATAGAATTCCAACTTTTTGTGGTGCACCTTTAACATAGGGTGCGCAATTTTACATTTGCTTCTCTCAAGTTTCTCACATCTGGATTTGGGTATCCTCTTCCTCTTCTTTGCAGAACCTCTCCATTTCCCTTAGGTTGGATGGTGAATGTTGGTGGAAGCCATTTTCTGGTCTCTCCAGAGATGCTCAATTGGGTTTAGGTCTGGGCTCTGGCTGGGCCAGTCAGGAATGGTCACAGAGTTCTAATAATTCTTTATTTAAATAGCGCACACATATTACGCAGCGCTACACACAGCCTGCCAATTTGGTCACTGTACCCATGGGGGCTCACACTCTAATCAACCTACTGGTATGTTTTGTAGTGTGGAAGGAAACCAGAGGATCCAGAGGAAACCCATGCAACCACGGAGAGAACATACAAACTCTTTGCAGATGTTGACCTGGATGGGACTTCAACCCAGAACCCCAGCACGGCAAGGCTGTAGTGCTAACCACTGACCCACAGTTGAGCTGGACTTCCTGGTCGAGAAAGAGTTGTGGTAGTCCCAAACTTATTCATTTAAGGATGATGTGCTCTCCACTGTGCTCTTAGGAACCTTAAATGCTGCAGAAATTCATTTGGAACCTTGGCCAGATTTGTGCTTCGTCACAATTATGTCTCTGAGCTCCTTGGACAGTTCCTTAGACCTCATGATTCTCATATGCCCTGACATGCACTGTGAGCTCTTATATACACAGGTGTGTGCCCTTCCTAATCAAGTCCAATCAGTTTAATTTAACACAGCCAATGAAGGAGTATAACAATCTAAAGAGGATCGGAAGGAAATGGACAGCATGTGAGTTAAATATGAGTTTAAATGTAAAAATATCTACATTTCTGTTTTTCTTTCTGTCAAGATGGGGTGCACAGTGTATGTTAATGAGGAACAAAACTTTTTTGATTTCAGCAATAGGCTGCAATGAAACAAAGAGCGAAAAATGTAAAGGCGTCTGCATATTTTCCGTACCCACTGTAGATCCCTCCTTTATTACTCGCAATTCATAATTGATTGATGGGAAATCTAATTGTAACTGGTCAGTTCTAGAACACATGGGCGTGTATGGGTGCTGTGTTCCTCAAATGGACCTTATGTCTAAAGCTCTGGTATTGGAATGGTGCGGCAGTGGGGCCTATAGCGCCTATAAAACTTTTTTGGGGAATTATATTGAATGGCTGCAACATCCAAAGCAGGTTGAATTGTTAACATGTGCATGTTCAGAGCTAGATATGCTAAAATCACCCCACCATTACCCCTGCAACAGGGAAACATTTTCCGATTTATTTCTTTATTTACTGTAATATTGAGGCTCATTTAGGGGACCCCAGCGCACATCAGACAGGTAGGTGGTACCTAGCGCTGTTCACCTTCACTTTTGTGCATAGAAACTTCTGCTTAATGAGGCAGAACTAGGAATTTTTTTGCTATACTAAAATTGCAACTTGTGAACCTTTTATTCTTTCTACATAAAAGAATCTCAGCTATTACTAAAACATTCCATATTAATATAATGGAATTATTGATAATAATAATAATAATAATAATAATGGAATATATGGAATTCATTAACGTGTCAATTTATCAATCTATATAAATAGCTGCTACGAGGTATAAGGTGTCAGTTTGGCATCACGTTCACATGCGGCAGAGGACGTCACGATCGCACCGTACCCGTTTACTGATCTGTGCTCCGATATATTTTTGTACACAAATAATCCTGCAAATGGCAAACACTGTGGTGTCTGGAATAAACAGTCCATTGTCGTTCTGTTTGATCAGTGGAAACACAGGGGCAGAGCAAAGCCATCAATCTAAGATTCCGTCTAGATTTCCATTATGTCTGCAAATCCAGCCATCACACAAGGGCTAACAGAATGATGGAGCCCGAGCGGCAGCGCTGATGACTTTGCCTAGCAAAGAAACCCAATTTTGTTTTGTTCATTTGGTTCTGACTGGTTCACGTCCATTCATTCCTCGAGGGTTAAACGACTTCACGCCTGTGTAGTTCACCTTCATAGCCCATTATGTATAACGCTGGTGCTGGCAGTGGGTCAGGACTGCTGTACTGATGAGAGCTAAGATCTAAAAACTTTTGATGACGGGGGCCGCCAAAATCAAAAAATAGCTTCACAGTCGCAAGATCATGAAGACAGATATCCCCTGCAGTCACCCGAAACCTCAAAACGCAAAGTCGAAAAAAAAAACCGAATCCGAGCTAATCAAGAAGAACTATTCTCCGCCGTGCAGGATGTCATAATGAATGCAAATAAGTACATAAATAAATTAAGGTTTTCTATCTTCAGATCTTTTGTTCAGAACATTTTGTTCACTTATTCAATTGCTCAGAAAATTAGTCTAGGAGAAAATGGATTTAATGAAACATACTTAAAAGTTTTTCACAGAGTTGCGCGAAGTATTTTAAACAGAAGGGGATGATCTAGGTGTGGATCGGCAGTGATGGCCGACATGCTAAGGGTCCAGTGGTCAGGGCCAAACACACCTCACTTTTAAAGGTGAAACTTTTATCATATAAGAAGGAATGAGTATGGGAGACTGAAGAAGGGTTGATGAACAGACAAGGGCTCACACAAGAGACTGCTGGTCATAGTACTAGGACAGTAGTGGCGAACCTATGGCACGGGTGCCAGAGGTGACACTCGGAGCCCTCTCTTTGGGCACCCCAGCACAAAGGTCAACATTCAGGACTCAAGAACTGAATCAAGGAGGTGTGGACAGAGGTGGATTATCATTGTAGCCTCTTCTCCAGACCCATGATTCATCCGGTTAAGAGGACTTTAGAGGGAAACTACAATAACAATCGAATTTCTCCTTCTTTCTCTTGTATTGGTGTCATCAGGATACCAGGTTATGGTGTTCCAGAAAATCTTCCTTTATTTCAACATTTTAAAAACATAGCCATCGTAATTATTCAGCAACCTCATTCATACCTCTCACCCCTTCCCACAAACAGCAGCAAAAAAATTACACAGTCGTGGTTGGTGTCTCTACCATTGAGCCCAAATTTATAAGGGCAGTTCCTATAGAGATACAGCAACTGATATAATAAAGGGAACAAAGGTCTTTCTAGGTCATAATTGCAACTTTCCGGGCACAAAATGGGTCAAATCTATAAAGAACTTATCATACCGTGACTAGTTCATCCAACAATCTTGAGGCGTTAGGAGCCGTGGGACTTAAAGTTGTCCCCTAGGAGTCGCAAAAACCTTAGACCAGAAGGGAAGAAGTTTTGAACAAGACCAAACCCAGTGTCATCTATTTCCGGCTGGCATTTAAAACCTCTATCTGACTTCAAAACACCTTTGCTATGTAGTCTAGCAGGGTTGTAGTGCATTCTATGCACAAAGGGCCTTCCATTCCATATCCATTAAATCAGGGATATCTCTTCTCTATTTCAAAAAGTCCCTAGCAAAAGGACTGGACCCTGCACTCTGCAAAAAACATTAGACTGTGTAAGGCATTTCACTAGGTCAGGGGTCCCACCACCAGAGCCTGAGAGCAAAATTGCGCCAAAAAATCCTTGACGTATTTCAGTTATTACTGCTGCACATTCTGTGGTTGGTTGTTGGTACATCTAGGGAGCTGGTTATTGGTTCGGCCATATGACAATTTGTCATAAAATTTGAGGAAAATAAATTTGGGAGGTCAGAGTACATCCATATTATTATGGCTCCACCAAAATGGTCACCAACTCCATGACTTTAACTCCGACTTTGACGGGTATAAGACTAGGCGTTACATAAGATGAATGCCAGCCACAGGTGCCTCTTCTGACTTCCCTTTAAGGTACTTGAGGCCCCTGGGAGGTTCCCGATTCTATGACCCCTGTGGATCCCATCAGTCAGAGCCCTTATCCTAGTGTTCACCTTGCTTTTTAATTGTTCCCTTTAAGTCAAGCATATTATTATAATATCATACAGCAGATATTTGTAATGTACAGTCAATTTATTTTTGCCCCGTGACCCAGTTTAGTTAGCAGGAATTTATATGTGTTTCTTAGGATTTATTTTAAGATGTGAGAAAGCTCGGCAGACATATTGATGATGGCAAAACTCCATTCACTTAATTTACTTGCGGTATATCCAGAATGCTGGCGATGTTGGCACAATAATTTAGTCGATTCACTTTAATCATAGTGACAGTGGACTTGTAGGTATAAACATGTACTGTACTATACATTATTACTTTACAGCCGCCTAGACAGCATCATTATGTCATCCACTCATCCAGGAACACTTCGCTGCTGAGTCTAAATCCATTGGGCTCAAAGTTTCCTTTCACCTCTTTCTTTGTGTTTAAAGGCATTACGGGAAGAGATTATATTTTATATGTTCCTATATAGTATAATGAACGGGGAATAGACACTTGTATTCCCCATAGGGCTGCCTATATCTAAGATACTTGAGGCTGCCTTCTTTGTGTGCTCTTTTATTATCTCTATAACTTGTAGTCTGGGCTATTGAAATTGACTGTAAAAGGCTCACAAGTCTCCGGTTCTTGCATCTAACCATGGCATCATTTGTGCCTGATCTATTGCAACTCAATGGGGCACATTTACTAAGGGTCCGCGGACCGCATTTCCATCGGGTTTCCCGACTATTTCCGATTTGCGCCGAAATTAACAGGGGTTTTTTTTTGGGGGGGGGGGGCCTCTGTTCTTTATTAATACATCTTTAGAAAATCTTCAAAATCACACCAACAAGACCAACTCATTCGTTTCCAAGTTCTCTGTTTTTTTATTTTTCCTATCAGCATTTAGCCCTGTGCAGAGATTTAGACTTTAAAATGACAGGTTCACCAAGTTTCTACCTCTTGGATCGTTTGCGGTAAAGTTGGAGGCTGATCCAGGCATGTATGGAGATTGTGATACAAAGTACCAGGGAGTCCGGCAATCACTCTCTGCAGGTATTATCTCGATTGCTGAATCATTTTCACCCCTCTACTGTGTCTTTAAATCCATCTCACTCTCGCAATGGTATATATCTCTGATTGCTGAATCTTTTTCACCCATCTACTGTGTCTTTAAATCCAGTCTCACTCCTGCAATGTATATATCTGTTAATTTCCCCGTATTGCATAGTCTGTTTCTTTTCTGTAACATTTGACCCTTTTCTGTCCTACCTGATTTAATGTTCATCTCTGCCCCTCAATGAGTTTTTTTTTCTCTGTTCAGAACTTGATCCCATGGTTAAGTCTCCTAGATTAATTGTTTTATGAGCTAAATGAGGGCCGGTCTCTTGTCTTCTCTGGGTATAAATTTTAGTGATAGTATAGGATGCTTGCATTCCAGGTTGCTGGCATTCTTTGTTTGCTTAGCATAATATTCTGCTAAGTATAATAATATTCTGAGAAGTATGAAACTGCAGTTTGACAGGGCAGGAGACAGGTAAGAAGGCAGAGAAAATGAACATTATGTTTGTGCTCAAATGTTTTCTCCATTTTCTCCCTGTTTGCCATGGTTGTTTTACTTGCCTACCGTCCATCTATTCCACCAGTACCAACTATCCATATCAATGCCCTCCCTTCTTCACTCCCTTTCTTTACCACTCACCACACTCTATACGTTATGTAACCAGACTAACTTATCACAGTCTTTTCTGCTTGCGTGAACAGAAATAACTTCTTAATAATCTCTGAAGCAGCATCTTTTGTCTCTTTTTTTCCCTTCTGCTTGCTGCAGGGGACATCTCTCCTAACCCAGGCCCACCTTCTGCTTATTTTAAACACTTCACACAGAAACCCTGCTAACTTATAAAGATTCAGTGTATCCCCCTCCCTCCTTCTCCACCCTAACCACCCTTTTAAAATGTGCCCTATGAACCCCGCTCTGTGTGTAATAACTAGAATCAGTTCATGACCTCTTTCTTTCTAAGTCTTTTGACATGCTTGCCATCACGGAAACAATTCCAGCAGGATGACTCCGCCTCCGTTTGCAGCATTGTCTTATGGCGGTTTACAACTTTTCGCACTGTCCCAGACCTGAGAATAGGCAGGGAGGTGGGGTAGGCAACTCCCTCTCTCTCCACAATGCACTTTCCAGGTCATTCCTCCTGTCCCTCTCTTACTTTCCTCCATCTTTTGAGGTCCACCCCCAGACTTTTCCGCCCATTCTCTCTTCGTGTGGCTGTAGTATACCGTCCTCCGGGCTCACCCTATCATTCTTGACCACTTTGCCTCTTGGCTCTCTCACTTTTTATCCTGTGACATCCACCATCATATGGGAGACTTCAACATCCCTGTTAACCCACCCATTTCCACACTCCTGCCTCTCAGCTCTTAGCACTAACTACTTCTCTCTCTCCTCGGTCTTTCACAACTCTGGCGATTCCCCCACTCATAATGAGGACATCCTCGATTTGTGTTCTCCCGACCATCTTCAATATCTGATTTTACCAATTTTCTTCCTTCCACTTTCAGCCATAATCTCCTTTCTTTACTTTCAATAATCCTTCTCGTTCTCAGAATCCTTCCACCATCACTCTACCGGAAGCCCACGTGCAATAGATACTCATCACTCACAGAAAACTTACAGTCTGCACTGTCCCCCTCTCCCTTTCAACCTGTCCAAACCTGGCTACTAACCAACTATAATCACACTGTCAGAAGCGCCCTAGATGAGATGGCACCGCTCACTATCCGAAATTTTCAACACACACGCACGCAGCAACCTTGGCACACTGAACAAACTTTGTTTCCTTCGGCGTTGCTCCAGGATTGCTGACCGTCTGTTGGAGAAAAATCGCGCACCTGCAGACTTTCTACACTTCAATTTTATCAAAGTATAAAACTCTGTAACCACTCTGCCCCACCTGGCTAACAGGTCATTTTACTAATCTCATATCCTCTCTCTCTCTAACAACCCCAAAAGGCTCTTTGATACGCTTCACATCCTTACTAACACCCCCCAAGGTGCAGCCACCTTTCACAGACCTTGGGGCTGAAGATCTGGCCGCCTATTTTAAAAGGACAAATTTATTGTATCCGCCAGGAAATAATGTGCTCAATCCACTCACCCACTAATCCCCTTCCCCTCCGATACCTTATCTTGTCACTCTCTCCTTTGACCAGTCACAAGGAGAGTGTCTAGGCTCCTTTCCTCGGCTCGCCCCACTACCCTGCATCATGACCCATCCCCTCACATCGGGGTACAGTCTCTCTCCCCAGCAGTCACTTCTCACCTAACTAAAATTTTCAATCTCTCCTTTCTTCTTCTGGGGTCGTCCCCTCTTCTTTCACAGCATGCTATTGTTACCCCCTTTACTAAAGAAACCTTCTCTGGACCCATCCAATGCTACTAACTAACCGACCGTTTCTACCTCCCTTTCATCTCCACTCCTGGAACGCTTGGTCTATTCTCAACTAACCCGCTATCTCTCAGCTAACTCCCTCCTTGACCCCCTACAATCTGGTTTCCGCTCTATGTTCTCCCACTGAAACTGCTCTTTCTAAAGTCTCCAATGATCTCCTCACTGCAAAATCCAAAGGTGACTATTCTCTCCTCATTCTCCTGGATCTATCGGCAGCGTTCGATACTGTGGACCACCAGCTCCTCCTTAGATGCTTCACTCCATTGGCCTAAAGGACACTGCACTCTCGTGGGTTTTCTTCCTATCTCTCTGACCGCACTTTCAGTGTCTCCTTTTCTGGATCTTCTCTACTCATCTTCCTTCTCAGTGTCGGGGTTCCTCAGGGCTCAGTCCTAGGTCCTCTTCTCTCCTCTCTCTTATACTGCCCCCCTTGGACAAACCTCAGCAGATTTGGTTTCCAGTATCATCTTTATTGCTGAGACACACCCAGCTAATACTTCTGCCGTAACATCACTCCTCTTAATACAGAACACTAGTGATTGTCTCTCTTCTGCGTCTCTAACATCATGTCCCTCCCTTCTTGAACTTAATCTTTCTAACTGAACTTCTGTCTTTCCACCATTCTACAACCTAACCACCCTGACCTCTCCATCTCGGTCTGTGGGATCACTATAGCACCGAGCAGCAGGCCGCTGTCTTGGGGTTTGTGCTGGACTCTGACCTCTCTCTTTTTACCCATATATTCAATCTCTGCTCGCTCTTTTGCCGGATCTCCAGAAAAACATCTCCAGACAGTCCGTTTCTGACATTTGAAACTTCTAAAATGCTAATTGTTGCACTTATCACTCTCGACTAGACTACTGTAACTCTACTAATTGTCTTTCCACTCTCTAAACTCTCTCCTCTCAATCTATTCTTAAATGCAGCAGCCGGCTCGTTTTTCAGGCCAAACGCTACAAGAGATGCCTCCAGTTTTTGCCAATCACTGCACTGGCTACCTGTCTCCTTCCGTATTCACTTTAAGATAATACCCTCATCCAAAAGCTCTGAATATGCTGCCCTCCCTATCTCTCTTTCTCCTCATCTCAGTCTATCTCGCCCTTCCCG
This sequence comes from Engystomops pustulosus, assembly GCA_019512145.1. Classification (NCBI taxonomy): domain Eukaryota; kingdom Metazoa; phylum Chordata; class Amphibia; order Anura; family Leptodactylidae; genus Engystomops; species Engystomops pustulosus. Next base: position 68,928,317 of record CM033650.1, on the reverse strand, counting down.
TGCTCTCTGATTCTGCCAGTGACATAGAATTAATCTCTACCTTAATTCGAACCTCCCATGCACGATATCCAGGACTTTTCCCGAGTTGCATCACCAATTCTTCTGGAATCCCCTTCCCAACTCTGAGACTAATGCCCACCCCCAAAGCTCAAACGTGCTCTTAAACCCATCTCTTTAGGCAAGACCTATCACACTCGCTAACTGCTTGTGAAATGTCCAACTCTCCTTTACTAATTCATCCATCTATCCATCCTGTTATCTGGCAAACAGCTGATATATACCAAGCTCCAGGCTTCTCTCTCAGTCTTTTTCACTAGGACCCGTAAATAAGATGGCGCGGCTGAGGCTGGTCCACGCAGCAAACATCGTTGTTTAGTAAATTATTTATTAAATATTTTATATTGTTTCCCGTTATAAAGAATGGCTGGAACCATTATACACCTCTTGTGTCACCCCCCTCATCCTCAAGTTTTTGTAAGCTCTTGTGAGCAGGGCCCTCACTCCTATTGTTCCATATGACTTTTTTGTTCCTTTGTAACTTAATGTAATATAGTTGTATATGTCCCCCATATGATTTGTAAAGCGCTAAAGGAATTTGATGGCGCTATATAATAAAGATTATTCTATTATTAATTATTATTAAACACGCCAGAGGTTCAGGCAGAACAACCAAGCATCACAAATAGTGGTTGTTGAACTCTTTATTATTGGAATGTGGATGGCAATCGGGAGTTTCTAACCAAAGTCTTGTGAAAACGTTAAGAAATAAAGAAATGCAATGAACTTGATGTATAGTCGAGGAATGCCATATTTACAATCCATCGGCAATGTTCTATATCAATTTCCTAAAGTTAGTTGTTGTTCTGACATAATCTCATAAAAAAGTCCCATCAACAAAGCAAGCAGAATGCCTTGGTCTGAGACGAGGGACACTTTACTTACCCGGTCCTGTCGTGATCCCAGATCCGGACGGTCCGACGAAGATGAATCCGGCGCGATTCACCAACATCGAGCAACCTGGATCCTGATGTGTTGCTTCCCTGCTCTAGTCCGCTGGAGTTCACCCTCTTCTTCCGTTGTGATGCATGTCTTGCGACACAATTTGTGATGTTAAATATCGTGCGTGTTGTTCAAATCCTCTATCGTACGCCACGGCCCGCCCCTCTCCCCCCCCCCCCCCCGATTGTGTTCGCATGAAAGCCAGCGCCGATTGCACCAAAATCCGATCATGTGCGCCAAAACCCCTGTTAAATGCGGTCAGCGGACCCTTCGTGAATGAGCCCCAGCGTGTCACACGCACATAGCGTTGTTTTCAAGGCCCTCCCCCCTTACCTCTTTTCATCAACAATTGTAGGGGAACTAGTCCCAAGACCTATAATAACATTGTATCTACAGCAAGTAAAACCTGTTTGTGATATATATGCCACGCAGCCAGCTGCTGATACATCAAGAGGCCAGATGCTCTTATCAATCGGCGACATCGGGGGACGAGACTTTTGTCATACACAGGCATGTCGATAAATGTCCCCATGTGTCCGTGTTCAATAGTCCCACTGCACCTCCGCACAGCGGATACAATGAATATGCTTCAGCATCTTATTATATCTGGTGGCCAACTACACAGCACTTAGGAACCTGGCGTAGAAATAAGCAGAGCCAGCAACGTTTCCACATTCTCACGTCTCTGTGGCTGCAGCTAGTGCACGGCGTGGGTGCCGAATGACTCCCCCAGGCGCGCTTTTCACGCCCCTACACCCCCCCCTGGAGGTGGCGAAAGGGTAAATAACACAAGTGCTAGTGATACCTGAGCATTTCAGATTATTTCAGGGCTTCTACGCAATGTTGTCCTTGCCAATGCTTTTCTTCTTCTTTTTTCATTATTTTCAAACATTCTAACTCGATCCATGTTAGTTTATCTCTTTTTATTGGGCTAGTAGTCTGTGCAATGTAAACATTCACAGCAGATTCTCTCAGAAACAAAAAAAGATCCTTGTACTCCTTACCAGAAATTGTAAACTGGCATTGTCATATAAGCTTCAATGGATTGTAGATGTTGCATTTGAAAATAATATAACATTCACTTCTGATATTGTACAACTGATGTGCATCGCTGTTGTTCTATGCGTATAACAGGGCAGTAATAGCAAATGTAAGACAGTAACAGCCAAGGTTCTGGACAGGAACAAGCCAATTCGGGGCAGGACAAGCCAAGTTCCGGGCGCAGAACAGCCAAGGTTGGACAGAGCCAAGGTGTAGAGGATGCCCCTGTCATGGCGATGGTAGAACCTCCTCTCCTCTAGGTGTAGAGGATGCCCCTGTCTATGGTGATGGTAGAACCACCTCCCCTCTAGGTGTAGAGGATGCCCCCTTGTCTTGTGATGTATAACCACCTCGCCTCTAGGTGTAGGATGCCCCTGTCTATGGTGATGGTAGAACCCCTCTGCTCTAGGTGTAGAGGATGCCCCTGTCATGGTGATGGTAACCTCCTCTCCTCTAGGTGGTAGAGGATGCCCACTGTCTATGGTGATGGTAGAACCCCTCTCCTCTAGGTGTAGAGGATGCCCCTGTCGATGGTGATGGTAGAACCTCCTCTCCTCTAGGTGTAGAGATGTCCCCTGTCCTATGGTGATGGTAGAACCTCCTCTCCTCTAGGTGTAGGGATGCCCCTTGTCTATGTGTGGTAGAACCTCCTCTCCTCTATTGGAGAGGATGCCCACTGTCTATGGTGATGGTGATTAGAACCGCCGCTGTCCCTGTAGGTTGTAGAGGATCCCCCTGTCTAGGTGATGGTAAGAACCTCCTCTCCTCTAGGCATAGAGGATACCCACTCTATGGTGATGTAGAACCGCTCTCTTCTTAGGGTAGAGGAGGTCCCCTGTCTATGGTGATGGTAGAAACCACCTCTCCTCTAGGTGCAGAGGATGCCCCCTGTCTATGGTGATGGTAGAACCCCCTCTCCTCTAGGTGCAGAGGATGCCCCCTGTCTATGGTGATGGTAGAACCTCCTCCTCCCTCAAGTGTAGAGGATGCCCCCCTGTCTATGTTGATGTAGAACCACTCTCCTCAGGTGGAGGATGCCCCTGTCTATGGTGATGGTAGAGCCCTTCTCCTCTAGGTGTAGAGGATGCCCCTGTCTATGGTGATGGTAGAAACCGCCTTTCTTAGGTGTAGAGGGATGCCCCCGGTCTATGGGATGGTAGAACCCTCTCCTCTAGTTGAGAGGATGTCCCCCTGTCTATGGTATGTAGAAACCTCCTCTCCACATGGTGAAGGATCCCCCTGCTATGGTGATGGTAGAGACCACCTCTCCTCTAGGTCAGAGGATGCCCCCTGTCTATGGTGATGGTAACCCCTCCTCTCTGGTGTAGGATTCCCCCTGTCTATGGGATGGTAGCACCCTCCTCTCCTCTAGGTGTAGAGGATGCCCCGTACATGGTGATGGTAGAACCCCTCTCCCTTTAGGTGTGAGAGGATGCCCCTGTCTATGTGATGGTAGACCTCTCTCCTCTAGGTGTAAGATGCCCCTTCTATGTGATGGTAGAACCACCTCTCCTCTAGGTGTATAGGATGCCCCCTGTCTATGGTGATGGTAGAACCACCTCTCCTCTAGGTGTAGAGGATGCCCCCTGTCTATGGTGATGGTAGAACCTCCTCTCCCTAGGTTTAGAGGATTCCCCCTGTCTATGGTGATGTTAGAACTCCTCTCCTCTACGGTGTTAGAGGATGCCCCCTGTCATGGTGATGGTAAACCACCCTCTCCTCTAGGTGTAGAGGTGCCCCTGTCTTGGTGATGGTAGAACCCCTCTCCTCTAGGTGTAGAGGATGCCCCCTGTCTATGGTGATGGTAGAACTCCTCTCCTCTAGGTGTAGAGGATGCCCCCTGTCTATGGTGATGGTAGAACCCCTCTCCTCTAGTGTAGATGACCCCCTGTCTATGGTGATGGTAGAACCCCTCTCCTCTATGTGTAGAGGATGCCCCCTGTCTATGGTGATGGTAGAACCATCCCTCTCCTTTAGTATAGGATGCCCTGTCTATGGTGATGGTAGAACCTCCTCTCCTCTAGGTGTAGAGGATGTCCCCTGTCTATGGTGATGGTAGAACCTCCTCTCTTCTAGGTGTAGAGGATGCCCCCTGTCTATGGGGATGGTAGAACCACCTCTTCTCTAGGCGTAGAGGATGCCCCTTGTCCTGGTCACAGGCCTTGGTATAAAAAGATCTTTGGAGAGATCCTTGTACTGCCCGTCAGGCATTTGTACATGTTAAGATGGGCAGCAAAGATTCATCTTCAGGACAAGCCTGATTTTAACTAGATTGTACTAGGTGAAAATGTAGAAATCAGGATATTTTAGTTGGGCACTTGGACCTAGGAACCACTGATGACCATGCACTGCCCATGTTACACATCCTGACTCTAAAAGTACTGTTATGAGTGATACTGTCTTCTATCGACATGATTCTCCAGTGAAATATTTTTGACTAGAGAAGTTCTTTAAAGAGTTTATCTTTATTTTAGCTTTCATGGTTCCTCTGGGCATTTCTGGCAGACTTTGTACATTTTTAATTTTGAATTTATTTGTTTCCAAAGCCTCGGAATAGAGAGGAATGTTAAACGAGAGCGTTCAGCGCTGTCCTAATTATAAGCTGTGTTTTATGATAAGCCTGTCTACAAATCTGAGCTGGAACATAGCGAAAAAGCCTAAAGACTGGATATTTCGCTTTCGGAGACGTCTTTCGCCGAGGAATTTCTGTAACGGAATCTCCTTTATGCAGCACAAGTCGTGCGAAGTTGCGAATTAAATCTCTCTAATCTGCACCACGAGAGGGGTTTTAAAGGTAATATCGCATAAAAATAAATGAAAAGGTGCGGAGACTGAATTATGGCGCTCAATTATTGCTCCCTGTAATAGGATGAGTGACAGAGCACTTTAGAGGAGAGGAACGCACAGATTATCATAACAGCAGGATCGGGAGACAGGTACATTTTATTTATACTGAAGATGAGATTTATAATAGGCCTAAAGCTAAATGATTCTTCTGTAGATACATTCAGGAATCAGACGAGCGGGTGCCAGATCAATGTAAGGCAGTTGGGGAGATTAAATTAGCCTTTATCTTTTATTAAAAGCCATAAGCCTTTTCACCTTCACCGTGGCTGGCCTGCCGCTGGGTATTAGAACAATAAACAAATCAGTTTCACTGTAGAGATGGCATTTAATTCTCAAGCGGATGCTCAGACTTCAGAAAAACAAGCCAGTGCTTCGGGTCCAGGGCTCAATTATATAGAAACCTGCACATACAGAAAATATTAAGCCCTTCATGATATACAATTTTGAAATGCACCTATTACAATCAACGTGATCCTCTCCGGTAGCTCTTAGACTGTTGTATCCTTCCTTAAAAGAGGATTTTTACCACCAACCATTGCTCACCCTATAATAAGTGTCAGTCCAGTTTCAATTTTTTTCTCTATTCCCCACCTTTTCTAAGCAATCTGTACCAAATGTGCTATTTAGGCTCACTACTGACAGGTGGGTGGTCACTGGCTGCCCACCTAACAGTAAAGGGCCTTAAAAGCATATTAAATGCTGAAACTAATAGCATGTAGTGCTCAGGCATGGTGACGGCTCGAGAAAGAGAATTCCAAAGGCATCGGAATCGGTGTCGTGGAGCCTAATAAAGGATGAAAAGAGTTGCAGTTGAAAAGGTGGTGAAAGGTCTTCTATGAATAATTCTCAGACTGCTTGATAATGTGTCACTATAGTAAGGGGACATACAGTAGATGCTACGCATAAATATATACCAAATTGTTTTGTCAAACCCAGCCACCGAGACAGACCACAATCTACAGGGGAAACCCCCCCAACAAAAAAAAAACATATTGGTAGGGATTGTCACTGATACAATCGAACATTTAGAGCAAATTCAGGATGGTTGACAAATCAGTTGCACTTATTCTGACATTGCACTGGGAAGGTAAAGCCCTAGATGGCATTATTGGCATGAAATTGGAGGCCTGAGAAGGTGTCACGGGTGCTCTTAAGAACCATATCCCGGGTGCCTCCCTGTGCCCCCAGAGCCAGTCTGCAGCTTCACTCACCTTCCCTGGCTCCAGCGGGGGTCTCTCCATGTGCTGGCTCTGTAAGATTTAAAGACCCAGCAAGCCGATCATTGGCACTGGCGGGCCGCCTGCCCTAGTAAATTGCCTGTCCCGTGTCCCCTGACGGATCTTCAAACCTTGTGCCTTAGAAAACGTTTCTTCCTATGTCCTGGTGGTTTCCTGTTGTGAACTCGATTCGGTTCCTGACTTACGTGCAATATAAGTCGAGTTTAGAGATGCTTCAGACCATGGTAACCAAGCCACTAAGGTCATGCAACCTACTTTTGTTGTGTTAGTAAAAAGTTCCTGGAACACTTTGGAGAAATGAAAGATTGACCTGTAAGTGTACGTAGACTAGAGAGATATGGTATCTCAACTTTATGCCACCCCAAACCATAATCCTAGGAGTAGGACTAGTGATCGTCCCTTGTTAAGGTCTCTTCATGGGGTCTTCTTCTCTGCATGAGGTCAGTAGAGCACTTGTAGTTGGACATCTTGGTCATAGCCCAGTGTCATGCAACCACCTTCTGATGGTTCGTGTAGACACTACCTGGAAATCGAGGCATCATTTGTACTCTCCATGCAGAGGTTCTTAACTTTGCACCTCTTGCTGTCAATCCAGTTTGCTGACCACTGGGACACGCAACATTGAACAGTTGGATATCTTGTCTACATCCTTACCAAGGTCTCTCAGTTGAAGGATTATCTGCCCCTCAGTCTGCAACAAATGGCTATGAATTGCATGTCAACATCCAAGGCTTACACTATCGTACCATTTGTTTTAGAGCTTAAACCCAAAAAAATTGCTTTTCACATGCAACAAATTGGAGACCTGGTGCCTGAAATTTGTCTTATCTGCAAATTTCAACAACTTGTCCTTCTTGGTGTTAGATTTTGATCACAGAATATATACAAATCTTTCCATTATTCTTTTCACTTTATTTTCCATTATTCACTTCTAGTTTTACCTTATAAATACTGCCCTGAGAAACTGGCTGTACTGTAAGAATAATAGATGCGTGAAACATTTTTCCATCAGTTTTGGTTGAAAAATCAACATTAAATTAATTTATACAAACCTGAGGAAATAACGTAAGAGTAGAGAAGATGGATTGTGCGGACTGTCTGGCATCAATCCCCTATATGCTATGATATGTATGAAGAAAGGGCTAGCATTTCTTCACTACCAGCGGCTGATGTCAGCGATTTGCAGCTCTATGATGAATATTAAATTGGTGATTCTAATACCCATTTTCTAGCTGTCAGCAATTGCATGTATTTAATAATTCACCCAGCATGGTGGCTCCATATCAGAAAGTGACTTAGGCAAAACACTTTTCCTTCCTTACTTTTATCTTAAATGGATTTCAAAATATGTGAATTTGTGATTCCTTCAGAATAACATCCCAGCAATTAAGCTTCCTCCACAGTGAGGACACTGGAATGGTTAATCACTTATCTACAATATACGGCAGGGGTGCGAAACCTGCTGCCCGCACCATCTGGGGCTCATCACAATAACTAACCATTAAGCCATTCCATCAGTGATAGGAGGGTTCCTCCTTGGTGTTGGAGCCCAGATTTTGGTGAGTATATCTGACAAGAACTCACCTCTCCCTGATCCTCTCCTACTTCAAGCAGGTCCTGATGTTGGTGTGCATCATTATTAATTATCAAACCTGGGGTCTCCATAATTATTTATTGTTTGATCTGGGGTCTGTATCTTTATTGTCTGGTGTCTACTTAAATAATAATTGTTTGGCCTGGGGTCTGCTTCTTTCATAATCATAAAGTCTGAGGTTTATATTATTAATAATACAGACCCAAGACCAGACAAGAAATAATAAAGCAGACCCCAGACAAGAAATTATAATGAAGACCCCATACTAGATAAGGAATAATAAATGATCATGCTGAAAAGAAATAATAAAACAGACCAGAGAGGAAATGATAATGCAGACCCAGACCAGACAATAAATAATAAAGCAGACCAGAGAAGAAATGATAATGCAGACACATACCAGACAAAATAATAAAGCAGATCCCAGACAAGAACTTATAATGCAGACTCCAGACCAGATAAAAAAAAATAATAAAGCGGACCCCAGACCAGACAAGAAATGATAATGCAGACCACAGACCAAACAATAAATAAAGCAGATCTCAGACCAGACAAGAAATAATAAAGCAGACCCAAGACCATAAAAGAAATGATAATGGAGACCCAAACAAGACAAGAAATAATAAAGCAGACCCCAGAAACTACAAGAAATGATCATGCAGACCCCAGTACTGACAAGAAATAATAAAGCAGATCTCAGACCGTAAAAGAAATGATAGCACAGACCCAGACCAGATAACAAATAATACAACAGATCCCAGACCACACAAGAAACGATAATGCAGACCACAGACCAAACAATAAATAAAGCAGATCCCAGACCAGACAAGAAATAATAAAGCAGACCCAAGACCATAAAATAAAGGATAATGCAGACCCCAGACCAGATAAAAAAATAATAAAGCGAACCCCAGAACGGACAAGAAATGATAACGCAGACCACAGACCAAACAATAAATAAAGCAGATCCCAGACCAGACAAGAAATAATAAAGCAGACCCAAGACCATAAAATAAAGGATAATGCAGACCCCAGACCAGATAAAAAAATAATAAAGCGAACCCCAGAACGGACAAGAAATGGTAACGCAGACCACAGACCAAACAATAAATAAAGCAGATCTCAGACCAGACAAGAAATAATAAAGCAGATCTCAGACTGTAAAAGAAATGATAGTGCAGACCCAGACCACACAATAAATGATAATGCAGACCCCAGACCAGACAATAAATGATAATGCAGACCCCAGACCAGACAAGAAATAATAAAGCAGACCCCAGACAAGAAATAATAAAGCAGACCCCAGACCAGACAAGAAATAATAAAGCAGACACAGACCAGACAAGAAGCAATAATACAGACCCAGAACAGTCAATGAATAATAAAACAGAACCCAGAAAAGAAATGATAATGCAGACCAAAGACCAGACAATAAACAATTAAGCAGATCCTAGACCAGATATTTATTTAAAAAGTAGACCCCAGACCACACAATTATTATTCATTATCTTGTCTAGAGACTGATTTGAATTGTTTGGTCTGGGGTCTGCATTGTCTGTTATATTATCGATTGTGTCTACACGGTAACTTTTCTAGAATTGTTTTGTTTCACAATTAATATTTTCTACCTCATTTGATAGAACTGTACTTCCCCTTTAACATTTCTGCTGCCCAATTATTGGTCCCTGGCTCAGAAATCCATCAGGCTTGATGACAGATATGGTGCACGGTATGTTAGTATTAAGGAGAGCTCAGTGAGAATTTAAGAGTAAACATGAATCTCTATCTTCTTGTCTTATTTGATCCTTACAATATATCTGGGGCTGGTTGCTGGCTGTATAGTTCACTGCCGCCTTCTCTCCTCTGAATTATTATTTTTTTTTTACAGCTGTGCTTTTTCTTTCTGCCTTCAGATCTGACAGCAAAAACATCTGAAATATCTATGATTTTGTCTGACAAACTGCTGCAAAAAGAAGAGCATTACCATGGAAAGTGACAGTACAATAAATAAGACTTCCCAGTCACCTACCACATTCCCATGGTAATGGCGCTATAGTGTTGTTTACAAAGCCGAATAAAGTGGGACATAAAATGACATAAAGGACTGTAAAAATAACAACCATATTGTAAATTGTATGTTTCAAAGGTTCTAGTAAATAATGCTGTTCCTGGAGCATCTATTATTTCTCTGCGCTGTAGCTCTTGGTGAAATTTATGGGTAAATGAATAAAATGGAACCAGATGGCGCTGTCCAATTAGTATTCAGAGACTGTGTAGGGCCACACCTATTTTGGGTTTTAAAATAGTTCAATTATAATATTGTGCAGTGGATATAAATTCAGGATAGGAGAAGTAATACTGTGCCGTGTCCACATATACATAATAGGAGTTGTGTAGGAGTAGTAGTACTCAATCGGCCCCGACGCAAACTTTGGATTGGGGGCCCCCATATACCTAAATTTGCGCTGTCACCCCAGTCCCGCACATTGGGGAACATTTACTTAGAAAGATGGAAACTGTACTGAAAGTGCTTTTCCCATGTATAATGCTGGGTGCAACCGATTCACTAAGATTGTTCGCCAGAAATCATTACAGGCGGTCCCCTACTTAAGAACACTCGACTTACATACGACCCCTAGTTAAAAACGGACCTCTGGATATTGGTAATTTATTGTACTTTAGTCCTAGGCTACAATAATCAGCTGTAACATTTATCACAGGTGTCTGTAATGAAGCTTTAGTGTTACTCCTGATTCTTATGACAACCCAACATTTTTAAAATCCAATTGTCACAGAGACCAAAAAAGTTCTGGCTGGGGTCACAATGATAAAATATACAGTTCCGACTTACATACAAATTCAACTTAAGAACAAACCTATAGACCCTATCTTGTATGTAACCCGGGGACTGCCTGTAATCTGTCTTTCCCTGCACTGGTCCGACAGAGTTAACCAGTGCACCTTTAATATACGGCGCAAGCTAGCTCAGCTGTGCCACAAAAGGGTTCAGTGCAATACAATAGTGGCGCAAACACTTCATAAATACCTGTGCGACAGAAGTGTGCCGCAAAGCACTTAGTAATGTACCCCATTATACTTGATAATACATATAGATGCTACATTGACATATACTCACAGCACCATACTCATACACCTTATACGTACTGTACAGCAGCAGCCTCCACTCAATAAAATGTCCAGCAGCAGCCTCCACTCAATGAAATGTCTGACAGCATCCTCCACTCAATAATATGTCCAGCAGCAGTCTCCACTCAATGACATGTCCAGCAGCCTCCACTCAATGACATGTCCAGCAGCAGCCTCCACT